>CM062399.1:12525106-12767481 GCA_031304145.1 Cardiospermum halicacabum | reverse complement strand
TCTCGCCATAGTTGATTTGTTCGCCTAAAAGAGATTTTGATTGTTATGGAATATATCTACTTAAGTATGATTGAGAAAGAGAACGGTTTTATATGGAGAGAGAGCTGTCAGAATTATTTTGTAATAGTTTTCTATATAATGAAGTTTGTATCTTTTTATGGATTAGGCGATTTGACAAACCATGTTAAATATTGTATTTGTTTCTATGTAATTATCTTGGTTGAATCGAACTTAGAACAAATAAGGAAGAGAGATAGAACAAAAATTCCCTAACAAATTGGTATCAGAGCTTTATTTAAAAATGCAGTCATTGACTAGATTTATATTTGATGTCTTGTATCTAACGTCTTTTTGATATTGTGGTGGTCAGGTGGCAGGTCGCGTTAGATCGTAATGGCAGTGCAAGATGATTTGACGGGTCGGTGGATTATCTTAAAGGATGATTTTTAGGGTTCTAGAGTTTTGATGGAGATTTGTTTGAAGATCAAGCTTGAAGTAAACATCTCGATTTGAATTAATATACATGATGTAGATAAGTGAGATCAACTTAGTGAATGTTTTTTTATCAGTAGAATGTTTTGAACAGTTTGAAAAAATTGAAGATTTCTCATTCACTGGCCGTTGGATGGTGGTAACATTTGTATTGAATCTTCTACACATATATTTTTAAAAATTTTGACCATTATGATCATGATTAAAGATTAAGATCTAGAACTGAAAAATATTTGGAACCCAAGAATTTCTCATTTGAAGTGGAGAAATATTCTAGGTTAAATTGAAAAAAAAAATGAAATGATTAAGACTGAATTGGAAGAGAGTGATCAAAGGGAAAAATTCAGAATTTTGTGGTGATTCAAGTCAAAGTAGAGATTCGGTTAGGATTGTCTTGAAACACAAGAATTTCCTATATTGAGTTTAGATATTGTTCCTTTGATTTCTTGTTTTGAAAAGATTTGATTTTCCTATTTGGTTAATTGTATTTATTAGTTACAAAGGAAATAAATTAGAAAAGTATATCTGGTTCTCACTATAAATAGAGTCGTTTCATAAATAATAATAATAAAGTGTCTCATCTCTATGGGCTTGTGATCATTGGATTAGGATCATATCCTGTATAAGTAGTGATCATTGAGGTTGGGTCTCAACATTAAAGAGATTTCAAGTATTGAGGGTTGGGGTCTTTCCATTAAGAAGATTTTCTATTGAGATTGAGTCTCGCCATTAAAAAAATTTTGTATTAGAGTTGTTTCGTCATAGTTGAGTTTTTCGCCTGAGAGAGATTCTAATAAGTTGTTTGGTATGTAAATGTCTGTTTGAGTATGATTGAGATAACAATTTTATATGGAGGGAGAAAGTTGTCGGAATTATTTTAAAATTATTTTTCTTCACAATAAATCTGTTATCTATTTGTGGATTAGACAATTTTCCAAGTCACATTAAATATTATGTTTGTTTCTATCTGCTTGTCTTGAATTAAACTTGCAACTAATAAAGGAAAGGGATAGAACAAAAATGCCCTAACAAGACTTATTTTAATTTTATCTTTTAAATAAATTTTATCATTTAAAATTAAACTTTTCAACATTTGAATTTCAGTCAATATGACCATTTTGAATTTTTTTAATATTATATTTAAATTATATTCTTCTAAATACTTTTTAGAAACTATATACTTAATCGATATAAATTAAAAGATATTTCATTTTAAAATAAAAAAATAATCGAACTAAGTTATAAAGAGTTCAATTGTCACACTTATTAAGTTCCGAACTTTAAATCTTATTTTGTAGTAGCCGTAATTTCGAATAAAACTTATATAATATAATTATATAATATAAGTATTTGTATATTTTAAAATTTAATTATGAAAATACAATATATTAATCTAATAATTTATTTAATATATTTAATTGAGTTACTTAGGAAAAAAAAATTAGGACCTGAACTCCAGTAATATTATACAAAATTTAGTAAATTTTGAAACAAATCTAAACCAAAAAGTTCTAATATATACTTGAACTTTTATTTAAATTCAAACTCACTCAAACACCAATGTCATTTGTACTTGCTCTATGAACGAATTTCATGGGGATATAACTATACTGTATTATTTTGATAGCAATTAATTAATTAATTAGTTGATATAGCAACAGTTGCAATTTGGGGTAATCAGATCTGATCCCTTATATTTTAATTCCACGAGAGAGACAAACGGCGAGTTGGTTAGTACTAAAGCTATTGTTTGTTATACAAGCTCAATCATAGTTTTAAATATTTTATATTATTCGATAAAAGTTTTACGTGTGAGGAGGAGTTCATATCATTGACTAAAATTCTTCTTTTAATTATCTAACTTATACTTGTTTGTTAGCTGCCCTAACAGCTAAATAAACAACTTGGTTATAAGTTTAATTTTTTATTATAATTTTTTCAAATAATAATTTAATAATTAGATGTATATGAAATTAAGACATTATTAATTTTAATAAAATCAAAGGAAACACATTGTGAATTTAAAAAGGAGATTGTTGTAGAGTAGACAAGAGGCCAATATTTCAGCAACTAAATATGTAGAAACACCAAGTATGTGAAAGGGAGCATGTGAAATGTGTGTGAGAGACATTTTGTATTAAATGGTTTGCGTAATGGGAATCCAACAATAGAATGTCAATCGGCTCAAATTTGTATATCAGAGATCATGCGCATGTTCCATTTACGTGTCCATTTGTTTTAAAATAAATTGGAATAAAAAAGAAATGACAAAATATAACGACTTGTAGTAAACATGTGGCGGGTTCCTATTTTATCATCTTTTTATAATTTCATATTAAGTGAGTGGATCCATCTGCACCTGTTTAATTAAGATGGAGCCCCTACTTTGTCTAATTGAAAATGGTACGTGATTAATCAAATAACATGAGTGTAATAGTAAAGTGTAAGTTGTTTTATTAAATGACAATTCTATTTTAGGAGCGTGGGTATAAGATGTTTGGTGGAGAATTTCATTAGATGCTATAAAAGAATTCATGAGATAAGTATTCATTAGCATTATCATTTCAAAAAATACGAATAAGAATACCAAGTTGAGTTTTAATTCATTGAAAATTTGTTAAAAAATGGAAACTAACTCATATCTATTTTTTACTAAAAATAACCTAGTACATCTAGAGTAATCATTAATGAAAGTAACAAAATACTTGAAACCTAAAATGAAATCCATACGACCAAGACTCAAACATCAGAATAAACTAAAGTAAAAGGAGATGAAGCTCGAGGATAAACTTGATCAGAAAAACAACTTCGGGTGTGTTTCCCAAGTTAACAGGTACTCACAAGAAAGACTCGATAATTTGGACAAGTTTAGAACTTTTTTTTTTTTTTTTTTAGCAAGACTAGGATGACCTAATTGAGCATGGATGACAATTGGAGAATCTTTAGCAAAGCAAACTAAAAAATGACTAGGTAATTGGTATAGGGCCATGAGACTCATATCTGACGCCAATCATCCATCCCAAACTTCGATCCTATAAAATAATAGTCTTTAGTAAAAGTGATTGCACAATCAAGAGAACGAGTCAAGCGACTTATGGAAAGTAAATTAAATGGACATCCAGGAACATAAAGTATAGAATCTATAGAAAGATATGGAAGATGTTGGGTTGTCCCAATTCCCAAGGATTTTGTTTGGGAACCATTAGTTAGTGTGACAGTAGGTAAGTAACCAGATGTAAGAAAAGTGGAGAAAAGTGTTTTATTACCAAATATGTGATCTGAAGCACAAGAATCAAGAACCCAAGAACGGGAGGATGGAGACTAAGATATGCAAGCAAATGATGAATTACCCGTATATGCAACATATGCAACAGAACCAAGAGACTGGCGTTGCGTACACTATTTTAGAAACTTTGCATAGTCAATTGGAGATGCATTTGGTATCTCTGATGGAGATGCTGATGTAGTGGTTTAGGCCATGCGTGCAGTACGTGATGGCCGACTATGTAACCTAAAGCACTTGTCAATGGTGTGGCCTAAATGATGACAATAATCGCATTTAGGGCGACTATTATTTTGTGAGATAAATGCAGATATATCGACAATGGCTAAAGACTCATAATTTTACTTAGTAGAAATTCTAAGTAAGACAAAGCATATGGAGTTGAGTGTTGGAATAGTTGGAGAGCCCAAGATTTGATCACGAGTATTAGCGTATTTTGGAGGCAAACCATACAGTGCGAGAAGCATGAAGAAAGTATTACGTTGCTCAAGTTCTTTTGCACGTTTTGTTGCTTATGTGGTTGTTGGAGGCAATATCTCATTATAGGTATGAAGATCTGATTGTATTTTTCCTAAATAGGCAGACATAAGGCCATCAAATTTTCGTGGAGTGATTGTGCTAATAAGATTTATGAACTCCATAGAGTCGTGTATCATTAGTGTAAAGAGTATTGACTTGAGTCCATACCGATTCACAAGAGATATGAGAATAGAAGATTTGCTTCAACGATGTAGGAATTGTAGACTTAATCACACTACATAATCTAGCATCAACCTTTTTCCATTCACGTTGCTCGTCGGTAAGAACTATAATAATTGTTTTAGTGAGATGATCATAATAACCTTGACCAATTACCCATAACTGAATATTAGAAGCCCATGTATCATAGTTATTTCCATCCAATTTTTCAATACTCAGTATAGAGGAAAGAAAATTAGTGAAAACAGAGGTCACAGATTTCACATATCTATCTCACTTATGGAGTTTTCTCCATTTGTACTATCATTAGAAGTCATTAAAAAGTTTGATGTTGAGTGTGATGGGGCTGCGGAAGTTGAATTGCATTGATTTTGCTAGGTTTTGAGAATGAGGCAAACTAGAAAACGACTCAGTTGCCAAGGATTTATCGGTGAAAACTAATGGGTTAACCGAGAATATATATCCTAAATTATCTTCAAATGTGGCTTTGATACCATGTAAAGTTTAGAGAGCAAACAATATAGAGGTCTATTTATAATACAACCCTAGGGGCAAAAAAGGAATAAATAATATAAAACCTAATTTATATGAAATAAGAATTCTAAAAATAGCTATCTTTGTTTGAATAATTGTTCATCGCGTGAATAATGTCTTTGAGCAGAATTACACTATTTCGAGTGTTTTCATAATAAATTTTAGGATAGTATACTTTTGAGTGAAACAAGAAAGTTATAGCATACATTTACTCTGTTTCGGATGAAACCCTTCTCTTTAGTGTGTTTTACTACGGAGCCTTCTTTTGGAGATTTTTTCTTTGGCTCCCACGTAAAAAAAAAAATGTTGACATTCTTGCAAATTGTTGGCGCATATCACATTTGAAGGGTCAACAGTACATTCCAAATCTATAATAGGATGGAGCGGACTATTCCAAACAATTTAAGGATGGAGCTAAAGTTTTCGTCAGTACCAAGATGGAGCGAACACTTTTATCTACACCAAGGTGGAGCACACACTTTTGTCCATATTAGGGTGGGGAGAACGCTTTCACCAATAGTAGGATGGTACAAGCCGCTCTCACACATCTAATGATTCTCCCTTCAGAACTTGTCTTCATGAATTCTACAGGGATCGGACCTCAATTAACTTTTACGCATGTTTATTCGATCTAATATGTCTTAGTAATACTTCATCAGACCAAAATTAGTGTATATTATTTATATATATATAATTCAATGTGATCACAATTGAATATATTTAATGTGTGTTCGGCAGTAAGTATTCCAGTAAATGTTGACTTAACTGTTGAAGTATTTAATGTTTATCCATACTAGGGTAGGGAGAAGCTTTCATCAATAGTAGATGGTACACGCCGCTCTCACACATCCAATGATTATCCCATCAGAACTTGTCTTCAAGACTTCTACATGTATCGAACCTCAATTAACTTTGACGTATGTTTGTTGATCTAATATGTGTTAGTACTACTTCACATCAAACTAAAATTAGTGTATCTATAATTCAATGTGATCACAATTGAATGTATTTAATGTGTGTTTGGCAGTAACTATGTAACTATTGTAGTAAATATTGACTTAACTGTTGAAGTAGCGATTAACAATTAGTTGTTAGATTAAATGTTGAAATAATTATTTGGAATGAATGTTGAAGTAGCTATTAAATATAAAATAACGTAAAAGGACAGTATACAATTCTTTTAGGTTACAGTATAATTTTTTTTTTTAATTTTTAGTGATAATATTTAATTTTAAATAATTTTTTTGAGATTTTTTGAAAATTTATAACATTATAATCATCAATTAATTTTAAAAATATAAATTAATTGATTAAATAAAGTTATGTTTTTAATCACATTTAATGAATAAAAATAATATTAAAACTAGATAAAAACTAAATTATAATATGTGTTATAATATTTAATGATTATAAATATTTCTTTTTATAAGAATATGAACGTTGATACATTCGTCCATTGCCACCCTATCTTACTTTTGTTGCATCACAATTTTCTTTGTATTATAATAAATATTAAGAATTTAATTATATAATTATTGAACAAACTTAAAATACTCTCAATAATAAAAATAATATGTAATAATAGACTATATAATACAATATTTTTTTTATTTCTTTTTTATTTTTATTTTTTTTGTGTGTGTAGGGCACATGACATATACTATTTTCCCATCAACCTTGAGAATATATTTTTACTTAAATTAAAAAATAAAAAATAAAAAAAAAATATGTGATTAGGTAAGACTCAAATGACATCTCAACCAAACTATCTGATTATAGAATATTTGCAATGGTAGCTAGGAACCTTCTTTGACAAAACTATATTTTAGCAAACAAAATAAGAAATTCAACTCATCAAAAGCATGCACCATCGTAAACAACTCTCTTTTAATTTTTGTCTTTAAACGCCGACAGTATACAAGTCTTCTTCATTATGCTTTTTAAATTCAAACATACTCCCTTTAATATTAATTTAAGCCACACGAATAAAAGTAATGTCCATGTTCTTTGTACATTTTCTTCATATTAAAATTTTCTGTTACTTTAAATATTTTATTTTTAATGTTATAAGATAAAATATTTGGTTGATTTAAAAAGTCATATTATGTTCGATGGATGATGCAAAGAAGGAAAATTTATGAAAAATAAATTAAATAAAATTTAAAAATATTATTTTAAAACTGCAAAATTTGTTTTTAAAAATTAGCCATTTATAACTATTCATCCCTTTTTCATTTAAAGGTAAAATTTTTCATAAAAGTAAAATTATTAATTTGATTTATGAATTAAAAATAGGAATCACAATGGAACACTGTCGGTAGGTTTTCAAGATATTGTATCTATTTTGCTGCTCGCGACTTGTCTTACCCTACCTTATGGTAGGGTATGAGATAAAAATTTTGGACATATGACCTACTTTACGGGAATTTATCTTATTCCGTGGGAATCTGTCTTATCGTACTTTGTAATATTTATTATATTATATTATTTTTAATTATTTTTATTTATTATTTTAAAATAAAAAATAAATTAAAATTATTTTCAAAAATAGGAATTAATTAGAATATATATTTTAAAAAATAATAATATGGCAGAGTATTAAAGACGGGATAGGAAAGTGTGAGACACTAGCTTAACTTGGACTAAGAGCATCTCCAATGGAATGTGAATTTATTGATTTGCACATCCACGTGGACATTCTGGATTTTTTATTTAAAAAATTCACTCCAATGGCAATGTGAATTTACAATGTGCAGGTGACATGGCAAAAAAAATAATAGAGGGTGTGGAGTAGAGCTTCTATTTTCCACGTCCTAGTTGACGGTGTCAATCAGCTATTTTAAAATTGTAATTACCATATTTCTATTTAAATTATAAATTAAAAAGAAAATAGAAAGTTAATTCTAATAGATTATAAATTAAGAAAATTTGAATAAACAATAACCACTGTGGACGATTTTTAATTTCTTTTCTCCAGAAATATTATTTTTGACACGTCATTATTTACGCCTCAGATGTGGCATCCTCAGATGTGGCATGGTAAATAGAGACGTAGATAATGACGTGTCAAAAATAATATTTCTGGAGAAAAGAAATTAAAAATCGTCCACAGTGGTTATTGTTTATTCAAATTTCCTTAATTTATAATCTATTAGAATTAAGTTTCTATTTCCTTTTTAATTTATAATTTAAATAGAAATATGGTAATTACAATTTTAAAATATTAAAATTGCTGATTGACACCGTCAACTAGGACGTGGAAAATAGAAGCCCTACTCCACACCCTCTATTATTTTTTCTGCCACATCACCAGCACATTGTAAATTCACATTGTCATTTGAGTGGATTTTTTAAATAAAAAATCCAGAATATTCACGTGGATGTGCAAACCAATAAATTCACATTCCACTGGAGATGCTTTTACCTGTCTTACATACGGAACATAGCGAGATGAACAAAAATTGACCCATTCAACGAATGGGGCAGATCAGGTCAAGACAGGACAAGTCCACGGCTGAACCAAAATTACCATCCCAAAATAAAAGTAAAATAATTGAAAGTTTATTATATAAATTATCCAAATTTTAATTTTCACTCACTTGCACGATTGAAGTATTAAACTTAAATCGCATCTTTAAAATTACATCATATCAATTTTTTCTAATCTTTTGAATTTTCAATTTTAAAAAATTTAAAATTTAAAATTGAATTTAAATACTCTATTAATTTAATTCAATATTATGATAAAATGAAATGATTCTAAATAAAGTCTTTTAAATTTAATAAAAAAATTTAAATTAACATTTTAAAAAAATCTATTATATATTATTGTTGATTCCTACATTAATTCTTTAGATAATAATTTATTAAATGAATACTAGTCTTCCTTAAGATAATATAACTTAGAGGTGAAAAAAATAAATTTAAATTGATTAAATTTTTTTTTTTATCAAATTAAGTATAAATAGATATAATATCATAATTGAGTTTATTTGAGAATTTTTTTTTTTTAATTCATCCATTTAGTTTCGTCATGATATTTTTCCAAAATTAGTATTTTAAAGAAAAAAATTGAAAACGAAAAAATTAATATTATTTTTTTTTTATCATTACTGAAATATGTATATATTTTTTCTTGAAAACGCGAAAATTAATTGAAAATATGTAAATTATTTGTATTACATGTGCGAATCCTTTAGAATTATATAATATCATAATTAATTTGAAGAGAATGATTCGATTTTAACAAACAAAATTAGTTCTAAAGATACTTTGTACATAAACTTGCCAATATCTTTTGAAAAATTTTTTATTAAAAAAGAAAAAGAAGATGATGTGAATAAGAATAGGTAGACACCTAATCACAATAATTGAATTGACTGGTTCAAATGGGAGTCATGTCATTTTCAGGAGTAGTGAAGTATTTGTGTTGGTCAACCTTGGGACTTAAGTATGTAATGATTGTTGAAGAGAAGAGGTGTAGAGTCTAATTTCATTAAACAAATCAAGAACCATCTCATTTAAGTTTTATATTACCATTTATGGTTGATGGCAAATCATTTTATAAAGTACTAGTATATTTCATGCTTATGTATAAACTACCAACTCATCAAGATTATTTTTCTTTTATCCATCATTATAATGTAAATGGGATCATCACAAAGATATAATAAAAGTGTCCTGGGAATTCCTACCCATATACACAAATGTTTTAGGTTAAATATTATTGACAAAGGCAAGATGAAGTAATTATTGTAGTGGTGAGGATAAATTAGAAAAATAAATTAATTACTCTAAAAGTTTATGAAGTTCAATAGTGTAAAAAGTGGAATATTATTTTAAAATAATACTACCTAAATTATTCTGCCGTCTACTTTTATTGTAAGTGACAAGCTATGGTTGAATAATAAATAAATACATAATAAATTCTAATTAAGATATTATTAATTGTATATATGAGTATAAACATTTAGAGTAGGTGCAATTTAATTAAAATATGATTGACTCTCGCTAAATAAGAATGAGGATTTTCTTCCAAATTCCTCTTTGATTAGAAGGCCACCGAGAAGGAATCCGGTAAGAAAAGTCATGGTAAGTATTATAGGTCCATTTATTAGCTTAAAAAAAATAATAATAATAAATAAATAAATTCTCCGGTGGATGAATTCGAGGAAAATCCTATTCCTTGAAAAATAAGGCTTTAGAAAGATGAATTCAAGTTCCCAAAAATAGGGCTTTAGAAGGATGAATTCAAAGTCCCAAATAAACATAGAAAATGGATTTCATTCGAAATATAGGAAACCTCTCGTAACTTTAAAATTAAAAATATAAAAAAATAAAAATAAAAAAATAAAAACACTACACTAGCCAAAAATTTATGAAGGATTTTAAAATAAAAGTGATTTTTATTTGTGAGTTTAATTTAAATGTTCTTATTTTACATTTATTTATTTGAATTATTTTTATTAAGACTGATACTTACGAAAAAATTTCGAATTAAGAAACCAAAACTATGTATTAAGAAACCAAAACTATCAACTGGACGGGGAAGAATTTAACTATCAAAAGTTACTATCAGAATGATTTATATTTTAAAAATTTTCATATTTCCATTATTTGACACTTCTATATGAATTTTAGTTCCCAAAATTAATTAGATTTTGAAATAATTTGAAATAATTTACAGTGTAGCGCTATAGAGTTTTAGTTAGAAATAGACATGATATTGGACTTTAGTCTGGAAAGAGCTCCAATTCAATCAGTTTGGCTCAATCTATTTTTCCGCCCTAAGTACCAAACTAAGACACACAAAATCCACTTTCTCATTTTCATGATCTATCCTCTTTAGACCCTCTTTTGATCTATCCTCTTTTAATTAATCGGGTTATACTGAAAGAGAATTTCTAAAATCCTTCCCTTCATAATTCATACAAAATTTAGTAACACTCTTCAGCCCAAATGACTGGTTGCCATATCATTACCCAAATGACTAGTTGTCATATGGTTTTAAGGCTGAACACTAGCCACAGACCATCACTGTGCTTTCTAACATACTTTGTCCTCGCATAAACTACCCAGAAAATCACCCATAACAAGATTGCTCAAGGTTAAAAACGCTTAACTTCGAAGTTCTTTCTAAAATACGGACTGGTCTGATCTGTTTTGGCAGAAACTCTGCATAGACTAAAATAAACTCGTACGTTTAACAGTACTATATCAGTCACAGATAAAAGGCATTTTTCAAAAGCCGAGAACAGGACGTTTTAGACTCAGATTCCTCAAACAGCATTTTGTTTTAAATTACACATTACACATCCCTGATAAAAGCCAGAGAGAGACGAAAAAAGTAACTACCAATCAAAACTTTCCAATAAATATTAAGAAAACGTAACATCTATAACACCTTCAAAATTTTCCTTTTTCCCTACTATTGTTTGTTTGTTTCCACTGATTGTGACATTATGTTCCGGTACATTCAATCATGCTCAAACCCAGCAGTTATTATGAGTTTCTTTACCTTTTCTTACCTTGTAAAATGAATGATTGAGAGAGACTTACATTACATTAGTTGAAGTTGAAGTAAGAGACAAGTTCCTTAGAGCTTCAGGCGCTGCATGTGCTTCTTCCACTTTTCTAATCAAAGCTAAGCTAATGCATTTTCTCAGCATTCCCACTTACTTTTCAATTGAGATCACTATTATTACTACTTCCTCCTACTCTCTTTAACTTGACATTGATAATACTGACCTCCTCCACACAACACGTCTCTTCTCTGTCCCTTCAGTATTTATTCTAACTGAAATAGAAAGAAAAAAAATGCAACATAAGTTAGGCTGTTTGTTATTCATATGTTAATCTCTCATCCAACGTCCTTTTTAAAAAGTTCAACAATATATATCCAAATCGTAAGCTATTACTATACTAAGACATGTCAAAAATAATAGAAATCTATTCTTAAAAATAAACATTCCCAACAACACAAGATTGATACAGCAATACAGTTCAATTGGACAGTGAAAAGTAGTCATCAGAATAAATCATGTCAACAAGAATTAAGACTAACTATGACCTGATTCTAAATTAATGGCAAGCCTCACTCCCTCGAGTGATCAGGTGAAGAGAAAAAAATTTATATGTACAACTAAATAGAAGTGATGATACTGATTGTTGAGACCAAAATTACATGAACACAGATTTGGTAAAGCATTTGGAGAAATACTCAAATAACTAACTATTCCATGCAGTCAAAGATAAACAAGAGATGACATTTGCTTCGAGAACTAAATTGGCGTCAAAACTTAGTTCTTCCCATAAAAGTTGAGTAAGTTATCAATACCTTTGATGATTTTTCTTCCGTGGAGGTACAGACATTTAAAGATTGAATAATGCGAGCATTTTGATTGGCCATGGAATCATTAACAGATAATCTACATATAGGTCCCACCATAAGATTTTCCAATGCAAGATCAGTGGCAGGACTATTGCAATCACCAAAAAGCACAGTCCGGGGGCTCCCAGAAATAGACTTCCTAATGGAATTTACATTAGCAAGATGACCATTTTTGCAAAGAGCTTCAAGTCCATCAATCACCTATTCAATTCAAAACAAATGATAAAAAGAGATGATAAATCCAAAACATCACAAATTACTTGCAAAACAACAGCTAGCAATTTATGATTCCCAAGGAAAGAGTATAGCCCGGTTATGCAATCTAAAGTATCTAATCCCTGAATATCAGGACTAGGTTTCCAAGACAAAGTGGAAAGTCTTAGGCATACTTTCCAACACCATTGTACCAAACCGCAGCAAGTAGACCAAGTAAGCACCAAGAAGCTGGAGGCTGACATCTAGCTGGTCTTATTTCCAAGAAACAAGGAATTTTTCCAGTATACAAAATTTACCCTATTGGCAAATTTTCTTTTACAATGTAAGCATGACTGTAAATAGATTATTGCTGAAATTTTTATTAGAAATATTGAGATACTAAGCCAAGTTCCCTGAATTGATTTTGCAAGCAACTCTTTTTTGACACCAAAAAACACAAAGATTGTAGCACACACATAACTCCCATACGATGTTAACGACTGTACCACAAACCTATAAATTTCATAGTCATAGAGATGAAGCATTAAATTTACATCTAACATCTGAAACGCACCGACATTCAAAGTATCGCAGCTGAAGAGTCCTCCCTAAAGAAAAAAATTAACCAGCTTACTATATTCTCCAAATAAAGGCATAGTAGCTGATTCTTAACCTTCGGTTAACATATACACCGGTTCAATCAACATACACAAATACCTCTAAACCCTGATTATGGAGTATGGACTTATGCTAAAGACAGCCAAATTGACATATTTAATACTTAGCTATCTGTACTTTCCATTTATATGCTCCTTATTTGAGTACTTCATAGCCTAACTAAGTATGGAAGCAGCAAGAACAAGCCATTCATGTTCCGATAGGAAGCTGCAGTGCAGAAACCTTTGAACTGCAGTAAAGAAGTCTCTTGGGAGATAGACCCAGATTGTGTTGAAATGGCAATAGAAACTGGTCGGCTATTATGCGGTGATGATTAATGATAAAAGTTGGAAAAAGAAAATCAACACAAAAAGGTGGCTTCTAAATATAGAAATAATTGACAGTCGGACTATACTCTGGATGGTTAATAAAAAAAAAAAATACAATAATTAAAAAAGAATACACCTAATTTAAAACATTAAAAATAAAAGAATAGACTTTAGTTAAAACCACATTGGCTATGGTGCAAAATAAATTAAAAGAATAGGTTAAACTTAGTTTTATTTAAACAACAGTGTGAGTGTACTATTTCCACTCTTGTAACCAACCATTCTGAACATAGTGATCCACCAGGTCTGACTGTCATCTACCAGTGGTTTGGATATTCAAGTTTTCTCCCTTTTATTCTTATTTGAGATTTTTATTTTTTTATTTTATTTTTTTCACTTAATAACTTTAGGAAATTTTTGCTCTTTATTTGCTGTGACTCATGGGATTCCTTCCATTTCTTCATGTTGTTATTGCTAGTGGTTCTAGTAACTCAATTGGGTTAGTAGAACCACCAATATGGAGTCACCGCAAATAAACACAAATATCTCCTAATTGTGGCAGTGGATAGTAGACCACTGCACAATGGTGTGTTATATGTTTAAATAAAACTAAGTTTAATGTTGAACTTTCTTTTTTTCGGAATTGATTCATTTCTCTACTTACAAAATAAATAACACTGTGATAACTAACAGACAACAATACAAAAATAAAATCATGGCATAATCTATAAATAGAATAATAGAAGTTGTTTGGGTTAGATTCTACTAATTGAACTGACTATTTAGGTTAACTATATTGTTTTCTTCAATGTTGCCTTTTAGTTGTTTCATGCCTTTCAATAGTTTCATAGTTGTTAATGTTGATTGGCTCATGTATGGAAAGGAATTGTATTGGTTTCCTTTCCAGTTTAAAATAGGGATGTAAGGAATTGTATTGGTTTCCTTTCAACTATCAACTGTGGGATTTAGGTTTGATGTTGAGAGTAACATTACCACTCAACTACAACTACTGCATTGTTGTATCGGATGGCCAAGTAGGTATTCTCAACTCAATCTACCAATTTAATAGTGGTGGTTGAGTGGTAATGGACCAATGAAGTAAGGAAGCCTAACCCACAATTTAGCCAATTCCTTCAATATTGTTATTTAGGCCTACAAACTTCTAAACAAAGAAAACTCAAAATAAAAGTATATCTTTACTTATGATTCGGAATGATTTTTCAGAAATAAATAAATAAATAACAAATATTTGAGCCATATAGTTTTTAAAAGCCTAAAACAAATCCTCAAATCTGGACGTGATTAGCATATGTAACAGCTTAGAAGATCCAAAACCAGATCTTTAATTTAAAAGGGAACAAAAGGGAAAAAATCAAATCAATGTTGAGATCAAAACCCATTAAGAAATATGCAGAACAGGGAGACAGAGCTCAAACAGCATCACTTGTACAAATGGAATGGTATGGTGGCAATTGAAACAATGACTTACAGAGGGAGCCTGGAAAGAAAGTCGACCTACGTACTATTCAGCTTTTTATTTTAGTTCTTCATTCCAATATCTTGGTCAAACTAGATAGAAGGCTATTTTAGTATTTTCATAGATACTCTATAATCAATGACACAACAGTACTATTAATATACTCAAAATAAATTTCTACAAAACGAATACACAGCTACATATAATTCTCCCAGGCACAGGTTTTGCTTCCTCACAATCACAATACACAGCACCCCTAGAAATATATATACACGCAGACCATACTTTTATAAATAAGAGCTTACGAATAACTATATATCACACACAAATAACAGCTAACAACGGGTTAAATAACCACCCAAAATATGGATAGCTGACACAAGTGATGATAGACTTATCAATCAACCAAATTTTTTGACAGTATACAGTTGGTAGTGAACGGCAGAATGAAGGGATCAACGCTGCAAATCAAATGACAATGCTGAAACAGATAGAAAACCTTTGTTTGGGGAAGGTAAGTGCAATAGGTTCCACAAGTTAAAGCGTGTTTTAGGCTTCACTGCTTAGTGTTAGCACAAGATTCAACTAAATACCCCCTAAAAAGTGAAAATTCTAAACAGGTACATTGTCTTTCAACAAGAATATCAGTGACTAAAAGAAATTATGTATCAAGCCATACTGGTTAACTACTTCTAATTCTAAAGACTCTTGCCAAACCCTGCACTAGATCTTTGAATATATCTCACATAAAGGAAGATATAAGTAGACAACCAGGGATGATAAACCAAAAATGAGAAGAAAATTATGATCAACGGGCATTGCTTATTAGCTAGAAATAGTAGATAAATTATGAAACCGTACCAGCAATGAAACACCAGATATATCAACAGCTTCCATGGAAACAAGCTCAAGAAGTCTCTCAGGAGTGGTAATAAGAAACTCAGGCTCACAGCTCCTCAAGCTACAATAAACAGCACATTTGAATTAGAAGATGTGTGTGTATATATATAATAGATAAAACTTAAATATAAATGATTTAAAAGAAAATAACACCATATGACAGTAGACCAATAAAATTACACCAACTCTGTCTCAGCAGCATCTACAGAATTTTCTATGAAACAATGGTCAAAAACAAATAGAGTGGTTTTCCATCTAATTGGTTAAAAAGGGGGCTAGGGGCTAGATAAATAGGAAAAATGTGCAAGAGTTACATGCAGGAAGTATTAACTAGCCAAAGTATATTCCCTGCAAAAATTTTCCATCTTAAGGGTGTACATCTTTGACAGACATAAGTTGCAGCATCAGAATGTTAAATATTACCCATTAATCTGATGATCCAGGGTAGCACCAGGATGCAGACTCACTGCATGTATACCAAGAGCCTTCAAAGGCTTGCACACTGAACGTACCTGGGAATAATTGAGAGTGAACATTCCATATCATTTAGATTAATTGATTAAGTGCATCATAATACATTAAAACATAAAAGTAAACAATTCACTTTCCACAAATTAAAAAATGAATTTAACTCCAAAAGTTAACTTTCATTTAAGGAAATCAAACTATATAAATACTTTTTTACGAAACTTTTAAGAAAACAAACCTAGGAGCATAAAGTGCAACTGCTAGAAGATTTCCAAAATAACTGCAGAACATAATGTTAGGGACAGAGCCATTGAGGAATATAGCATACAAACCTCAACTGCTTTTTCTTGAGATGGGACAAGGTATAGAAGGAATGGGCTGGTAAATAAATGACCTTCTTTCTCTCTCTTTGCAATACTATCTGCAGCTGTAGAAACTACCCATGCAATATATTCTACACTAGTAGAAGATCCACTTGTTTCAAGTATATCCTTTCCTGATGCATAACATTTCCAAAACTCAATTCCCCAGCTATTAACAAACAGGGGGTTTTTTTCCTCTTCAATGTTGTAAATACCACTATGGCGCAATGCAGTATCTATTGCATTCAAGCATAATATAAGAAACTTAGATGGGCATTCAAAATTTTCAGAAACCTGTCCTTGATGACTATTGTCAGCAGACTTCCCTATTAATAGAACTTCAGATTGTCCTCCACTATTATGGCTCCTCCTCTGTTTTAGATCCATATATGTGTGTAAACTTTCATGCTCATTCCTTGAATTTTTAACCTTCTTTACTGATTGTTGAAGATCCAATTTTCTATCACCCTTTCTATCAATCCCTTTGGTTGAAACAGCACTCTTACCCTGACCCAATGCTTTCACAGGCATTATTTTTCCGGTTTCTTTTATTTCAAACTGCTTTTTTCCATGCCTATCATTGAACGGATCATCAGGGGTTGGGAGACTAAAACACATCCCCTGTAATATAAATGTAAAAACCACACATCCAAAGTTAATAGAGAACTCTGCACAACAAAATTTGATAGTTTATAAAGATTAAAGCATTACCATCATAAGGAATTGAAGTAACATAGAAAAATGGGATAATTATCATTCTGAGTAAACTCCAATCATTTGAAATCAATAGAAATCTTGATAATCACAAGAATAATGTAGCTATGTTTTTCTCTCTTGAGTCTACTGAGGATGGAACAAAGAAGATGCCAGAACTCAAGTAGCCAACCCCAAATAATCAGGATTAAGACTATATATGATGGCTGTTGTTGTGGCACATTTACTAACCAGTTACAACAGACAGGTGAAAAGTCTAGTTTGTATACAATTTTCACTAAGATAGGTTCAGATCATAGTATCAGGACCCCACAGGAATTCAAATTTAAGTTTCTGATCACATAATCCCTCTTCCTACCCAATGGATCAATTTCTTAAACCCAATTAATTGCCAGCAAAACACTCTTATTTGATTTACAACATCAATGAATCCTAAGGACTCCATCCAAGCTGTCAATTTCATTCAACAATAACAAGTGAATCAGTATGTCCTTTATCTTTCTTCACATGCACAAAGGCTACATACTCCATAACTCAGACGCCATAACATTTACCAGAACTAACATGTTTCAATAACTTTTGCATCAGTTGCATAAATACAAGACGAAATTGTCACTCAATTGCTGTTAGTTGCTTAAAAGCTAACTACAGTTATGAGCAGATAAAGATAAGTTATTGTAATCCATGCAACATCACATCTGAGACGTAGTGCAATATTCGACCAAATCAATAGCCAGTTCAACCCAGTACAGAAACATAAAATAAAAGAGGAAAAGAATATTTTAAAAGACCTGGCATTGACGGCGTTTTCCGGACTTGCGGCGTTGCTTAGAGGCGATAATGGCGGCGACTCGAGCAGAGACATTGGAAGACGATTCTTTGCGCTGTTGCTTCTTTCGTATGGCCTTGTTCTGCTTCCTCCGCACAGCGTCGTCTCCTTTCGTCATCTGCTCAATTCACACACTAGGTTACGACGGCGGTTCCCGTACAGAGAAAGATCAGTTCACTCAGTGGCACTATCGATATACACCAGTCTCTTCAGGTAGGAAGAATAATGGACTTGGCCCAACTCACAGCAATGTCAATCACGAAGAAAGTCGGTAATAGAATAAGGATGTTTTTACCCGTTATCTTGTTAAGTTACTGCAACCCCTATTGTTATTTTTAGTATGTGCGCCCAAATTATTTATTTAAATCGATTAACTGATTGTTTTTTTTAATTAAGAAATTAATAAAATATATTAAAATTTTATAATTTTTAATACTATAAAATTATTAGTTAGTTAATAAATGACTGTCTTTTTTTTTCTTATAATATATATTTATAGTTCTTTTTATATTGGTTTGTGTTTATCTAGGCACGCACATGTTGTAACAGTATCCGGGCATGGTGTTAAATGAATAAGAGTTTCCACCTTATTGTTTTCTTAAGAAGTGGAGTATGAGCAAGAGGTTCCCATGCCATGGACAGGCATGAGTAAAGAAGTTAGTCACGCTACATCAGCGCCCAGATGTGGTGTATAACAGGAAATCGCTACTGAATTATGGACGAATGCGGCCAAAGAAGTTAGTATAAGAAAATCGCTTTAGGTTAGGGAGTTGGAAAGTGGTACATTGACAGAAAAGTCCATTGAGCTTGTTGATACCTTGACGAGAAGAAATGTTGGTATAAAGCATGCTTATAGGAAACCAAATAAAAAGGTAATAAAGTTAGAGAGATACGTAATTCAGGATATAAGTTATGGTATTATGGTTTGGATAAAAAAAGTAAATAATGGTGTGGGCATTATAGTTGAGCTAAGCTTAAAGATAAGGTGGTGGAAATGAAGAGAATGGGAAATAGGATTATCTTGATTCCACTTGTGCTGGGATGATACAATTAATGTTATAAGTGCTTATGCTACTCAAATAAATTTGAATAGGGCAACCAAGGATAAGTTTTGGGAGGAAGTGGATGAGCTAATGCAATGAGTACCGGATGATTAATAAATCTTCATTGGAGGAGATCTTAATGGGCATGTCGGTAAATGAAGAGATAGTTATGATGGAGTTTATGGTGGTTATGGATTTAGGGCTAGGAATGAGGAGAAAAAGAAACATCCTAGATTTTACGATCGCTTATGACCTAGTAATAACAAACACTTGTTTTGAAAAGTGGAATCTCACTTAATTACTTTCAAGAGTGGACGTACTCAAAGTCAGATAAATTTCATACTTATTCGCATAAGGGATAAGAGTAAGTGTGAGGATTATAAGATCATCCCAGATGAAGCATTGACAACCCAACGTCAGATTATGGTATGGGATATCATGACTAGAAGTTAATGGAAGAGGAAGAAGAAAATTGTTAAACCAAGGATCAGATGGTGGAAACTGAACAATCTTACCTAGAACACCTTTAATAAGAGTTTCTAAAAGAGAATGTTTGGATCTTAAAGGCTAATCGGAGGACTTATGACAAGAAATAGAAAGGTGTATTAAGGAAGTGGTAAGTAAAGTGCTTGAAATATCTGAAGGCTCAAGATCTCAGTCGCAAGATACATGGTGGTGGAATGATGAGGTACAAAAGGTTATTATGGCTAAAAGGGAGTGGTACAAAATACTACCAAGTGCGTCAAATTATTCAGGTTATCTCCATATTTCATAATTTATTTACAGCAGATTATATAGCACCAGATTTTTAATCGTATAACACTTACAAAACATTCTCTAATTTCAAATTATTCATAGTTTATACAAATTATTGTACAATAGCCTAATTACACATTTGTAAAACATACAACAAACAAACCGTAGAATTTAAAACGAGGATGCTAACTTCACTTCTAAAGTTCACAAATAAGCCTATTAATCTTCTGGTTGATTCATCTTCGCAGTTTAGTCTCTTACAAAACAAACAAAACACACAAAATCAACCACAAGTTTGTTAGGATTGTGACGAGAATTTGGGTGTACTCCGGTATCCATTATCGGTTTGGTAATTTGGAAAAGACTCGAAGGTTGTTTAAGAAGTGCCATATTTGATTAGAAAAGATATTTTCTAAAGTGGATTCTAATTAGGAAAGAGAGATCCTTGAGAATCCTAAATAGAAAAAGGTTTACTTAATGATTTAGGAGTACTTTGTGACTAAGTAATCTAATGCTATAAATATGGTGCTTGTATCTATTATTAGATATCCTGATAGAACAATGTAGATCTAGTTGGTTAGGTTTGATAGGTTCCCGATGGGGCCTGGAAACCATTGAGATCTTGAGTTTTAGGAGCGAGTCCTGTTATCCCGTGAGAGCCATATTGGAGAACTTGTGTGTGAGACTGTGACCAATGTAATTGCATTAAGAAGTGAGAGAATGATATTCTGGTTGTAAACTGTTATTTTATTATTACATAGTTAGTCTCTCGTCGTCCTAACGGTGTAGTTTTTTCCCGTTTTGGGTTTCCATGTAAAACCTTGTGTCTTATTTTTCTCTCTTTATTTTCTTGCCTTGTGTATGTGTGTTTTACTTTTTGGTTACCAATACTTGTCTCCGCTGCAATCGATCACTGATTTGTTCAACAAATGGTATCAAAGCTAGCTGTGTTTTCTCAAAGCTGTCAACGCCTAAAATCCCCAAAATTTTAGATACCGCGAAATTTAGGGAAAATGTTATTTAGAAAATTTTAAGATTTCTGTACTACTTTAAATTGATCCAACCTTATTCATCTATATATTAGGCCCAATTTCCGTTGGTTACATAGGGACTGATTAGAAATCACGCATCTGATCAGTTTAGGATTTAAGGAACGATTAAGTAATTAGGGATGTCGTTGATTACTGTAACTAGACTTGTTAGTCAACATAATTAATCTGTAGTTTCAGTAATCTAACACAACAATTGAATTAACAACTTTACTGAATTAATTTATTTATAATGTTAAACTCAATCTTTATTTTTTTTTAGATCGAATTTATTTTCGAACCCCAAGTTACTTTATTACGTCAATTTGATTGAATAAAAAATTAGAGTTTATAGTTTCTTCTATGTGAATTAATAACAATTGGATTAATAACTTTACTGGATTTATTTATTTATACTGTTGAACTCAATCTTTATTTTTCTTAAATTGAATCTATTTCCCCTGCTAATATACTTTATTCCGTCAATTTGGTTGAATAACAAATTAGAGTTTTCAGTTTGTCAATTTGATTAAATAACAAATGAGAGTTTTCAGTTTGTCAATGAGAGTTTTCAGTTTGTCAATCGATTGAAAAACATTTACTTTTGTTAGGATTCGGTCAATCAAATTCTGTTAGGATTCGATGTCGGTCAATCAAACATATAAATTTATTCTATCATATACGCTTTTCTTGAATCCTAGATTGAAACCAAATATATATGACATGTTCTTGCAATACAATTTACATTATTCATATACCAACTACAACTTTTAGCTACAGAATCAGAAATTACTTTACTTTTTCTATTCCACCGTCCTGCAAACCATCAAGGCAAATGCAGGGAGATCCAACAGTACAAGGGGCCCATAGCTTCAAAATTCAATTCAAAAATACAATTACAATATGACATGCTATGATACATAACAAGCATAAAGCTCATGTTCTCGCAATACAATTTACATGATTCATATACCAACTACAACTTTTAGTTACACAACTCAGAAGCATAATATTGAAATTTTACAACCAATATGGTGTACCACTATAGCAACAAACATATTTGTGTAATGAAAGCTTGCATTTAAAAGCTTAGGCTACAGTGTAACAAGAGAATGCATAACCCAACAGTTACCCCTAAAACCGTATCACTTCTCACCAAAAACAAGTACTGATTTATAAACTGAAACTTTATCTTCAACTCCATAGTAGTGTACATATTATTAATCACCTGTTCTGCTTATCCTTTGAGATTCAAGCATTCGTCGAAAATTCTATTACTATCACACTCCTGCAAAGCTCTCAAATTGGCTTCTCTAGCGAATCTCCAAACGTAATTTAGGCCGATGAGAAGCTCAACGATTGTTTCTTCGGTCTTATCTTTATGTGCAAAGTAGAGGGTCTGTACAAGAAGCAAATTTGTCCTCGAAACTAAGTTCTGCTGCTCATAGCTCCTCTCAGATTGCCATCTTATCATGTTATGAGCAAGTGGAGCTAACCATTCCAACATTGATGCCATTGCTGCAGTCCATTCTCCAGCAAGCTCAGCATCATAAACCAATGAAGACATTTTATTTCCGTATGGCTTTAACTTTTCTTTCAATGCTGCTCTTATACTTGCTGGCAGCATGTTGTACAAATCATCTCTTGCATCATGACCAATCAAATGAGGAGACGCCACAAGCTTCTCGAGTAAGATAATAACATTAGCATAGTGAAGCGCCAGTGCAGCAGCACCAAGGGTGTCAGGAGGAGCATCCAACAACTTGCACTTGTGACTAAAAATTGAATGTTTAGTATCTGCGCTTTGAGAAAGATGGATTGGATTGCCACTAGCATTGGTTCCATTTACTGGACTTGAATAACAATTGACAATGGAAGAGCCATCTGTGCCCATAATGCATCCTTTGAATGGTCCCACTTGAGTCAGCCGGTTGGCCTTCATAGGTGGTTTCTTCCAATGAAAGGCAGGTAACCTGTTGCGAGTCATCCAAGTCTTCTTCCTAGCCGGCTCCTTCCCAAAAATTGGACCTGACTTCGCACTTGACTGAGTAAGCGGACCAGAATAAAAATTGACATTACTGCCACATCCAGAGATCGGTCCTGATTTTATGCTTGCAGCACTAAGAGGACCTGAATGATAGTTGTTCATTCTTTTTGGTTTCGAAAGAGGGCCTGAGAAAGCAGTCAGCCTTTCGAGGGGACCAGAAGAATATCTAGGTAGACTGCTATTTCCAGAGGGATGCACCGGATATTGCAGTACAGTAGAAACTGACTGACTATGGTAAATAAAGTCCGAAGTTAGCTCTCTTGAATCTTCAACATCTCCACTAAAATCTATTCCAAACACATGTTTGATCCTACCAAATACTGTAAATATTGATCTTACCAATAGAAGAACAGTATAATCATAAGTCTTGTTCCAAAGCGAGACATCTCTTAAATTCTTTACCTCCTGCTGCTTCCATGTAACCTTGGACTGAAACTCATGCAAATTCCCAAAGTCACCATCATTAGCCTTCATTCTCTTGAGAGTTTGCGAGTAATCGGACAGCATCTCCATCTCTTGATACAGACTAACATTTATGGAAATAAAACGCTGCATCTTCTTAACTTTCTTTTCCATCTCCTTAGCGGTGAATTCCCATCCATATGGATCAGAACCAATAGCGAGCAGCTCATTAAACAAATTCCCAAAACTTTTCAAGGCAAGATCATTACACTTCATTCCAAGCCTAGCCACAACTTTGGCCACATTAGTCAGATTCTCAGTAATCTCTCTACAGATTAAATTGGCGATAACCTCCTCGTCCTCTGATACAAGCTTCTTTATGCCGACAGAATTCTTTATCTCTTCTCTCAATCTAATAACATGTTTATCACTCAATGACTGCCAAAGATGAATCAGCTTGGACATCAAGCTTGCAACCTCAAATGCCAGCACTCCAATAACCTCTTTTTGAGAACCTGTATCATGTTTTCGTGGAATTCTCCACCAATTGCGAAACCAAGACTCCGCAACCATCTCTTACTCTATAAACAATCAATAATAACTTCAATTAGTAAGCCAGATATTGACTTAAAACTCTATGAGAAAAGTTGAAAAAACAAACCAAACCAAAAACAATAAACCATCAAAAGCAGCTTCTAAAAACCTCATTGTAGCTAATCAGTATAGAAATAGCTCCCTAGTAACTAAAAAAACAAATCTCCTGTGTCAGTGATCTACTTAAAACCACCATTTCCTTTTCATTTTTCCCTTCTCAATACAAAATTCAATATCTTATATATTCGTATCTATAAAATTAGTTACACTTTTGAATATATATATATATATATATATATATATATATAAGGGATGATCTGATTCCTTGACTGCCTCAGAAAATATAAGATTTAGAACATGAATAGTAGATTGAGATAAATCCAAGATCTAGATAACAGATTCACTTTTAACTACACACTTTAAAACAAAGCCAAAAATCCAGAGCTTTTCTCCATTCAAAAATAAAATAAAATAAAATAAACCAGAACTTTTATGTACTTGGACACAAAGCATCAAATTCCAGTTCATCCAACAAAATCATAATAAAAGAAAAACAGAAATTAAAAAATAATAAATAAATAAAAGAGAAGTATATGATGAATACACCAACCAACCAAGCAAAAGAGAGTGGAGTAAGTGAAAGCAGTGTAGTGAAGAAGAGTGATAACCTTGTGAGAAGAGAAGAGGAGCAGGTTTAGACGATCCACATGGAGAGGTGGAATCTTTGAGAGAAGCGAAGAAGAAGAAGACTAGAAGAACAAACACATGGGACTACAAACAGGTTGGAGAGAGAGAGGAAAGTTAAATGGCCAAAACCGAGTGATATTAAAAGTGGCTTTTCTTTACTGAAATAAAATAAAATAAAATAAAATAAAATAAAAGACCAGACTTGACTTCACTTAAGTTGTGTGTGTGACATTGTAACCCCCTTTGTCACGGGTTTTTGTAGTCTACTTCACAATTTACTTGGTTCCAAATGTCATACTGGTATTTTATTAGTGGATGACTTTTCAGACTTTTTTTTTTTTTTTTTTTTTTTTTTTAGATTTGAATTTTCAAGTAGAAGATGATGGAATGAAATATTTCGTTTGGACAGAAACTCTAGCCGAAATATGGCTGATAAAACGAATGAAGATTCATTTGTGTGTGTTTGCTGGTTTTTAGCAGGTTGTGGATTGGTAAAACGATCTAATCTTTGTTTTAGAAAATTCGTTTATAAAATAAATCAACTACCGTCTTAAGTGCATGTCTACAAGTACAATTTACCATTTACTGGGTTAAAAAAACGAAGAGACTATATATATTTCAATTTGCACAGGAAATGAATGTCTAAATTAACCTCATCCATAACCTCACAATTTGCGCGTTCACTTATCTCTTTAGTGTAGGTTTAGTTTGGAGAATTGGCATCATGATTCTGGATATATATGGCTGGGGTTGCAGGGGCTGTAAAATAAATTACAAATTACCAGGTGAATCGCTTGATGTTGTGAGCCCCGTTTATAAGGGTATGTTGATGAATTTAAAATTTTAAAATAAAATTTAAATGGTTTATTTACTTAATTTAAAGTTTGAAATGACTAAAAATAAAATCATCTCATACATAATTAAAAATCATACCCATTAAAAACATATTTTTAGAAAAGTTGAATTAAAAAATATTTAAGATAAAATTATCTTGTACTCCCTCTGATCCGAAATAAGTGATGTTTTAGATTATATGATATTATCCAATATAAGTGATATTTTAGATTTTCTAGATAAAAAATTAAATGCAATTCCTATTACACCGTTATTTGTTATGAGTAATTATTACTATAACTAGAGTATAAAAATAAGAGAGAGAAAGTATTTATGTCATACTTTTCTTAATAAGAGTGAAAATGTCTAAAACATCACTTATATTCGATTAGAGGGAGTACTTTATATTACACATAAGTGAAAATCACATCTCACTTGATATTAAACTCGTTAATTATTCAACAAATGAAGCATCACACCTCACTTATACATGGTTGTTGAAATAGCATTTTTATTCTCTCCAAAAATTAACTTACACATATATTAAGTTAATCATGTTCTTTTATTTAGTTAGCTGATATGTAGCCTGATATAAAGAACAAACTATATATATCTAAATAAATAAAGGGAATAATCATAAATCATAGTGATAATAAATCCTTAGATAATCAGCATTGATTTTTCAATATTACCTAAATTTGTACAACCAAATTTTATATCTTATAACATGAGATATCGAACTCTTAATTATCTTATTCTTATAGCATCGAAAAGCTTAAGACGTCTTATTTAACTTCTAATATAATAATTTTTTTATTCTCTTACTGAATAACTTATTTATAGTATAATTATCCATGATAGTTACTGACTGCAATATTCGTGACTTGCTTGTAATTTTACCATAACAATTAGTCATATTCTTAATTTTAGGGCATTTAAGAGTGTCCGGGGGAAGTTAAATCAACTTGGTATTAATGTTGTGAGTAAATACTTGATGTTTAATTGTTCATTATTAATAAGATATTTTCTATAATCATATATTTACAATTTTTTTATATAGTTTATTTGGGTTTTATACCTTGAGATTGTGTTGATAATGTCATCGGACTTCAATTGAAGGTTGGTGCAACATTGATGTGCATGTACACTTTTATTTTTCATGAAATATCCACTGATCAATCATGAGAGAATATCCACTTATCCAGAGTTCAATAAAGGCGGGTGGAACATGAAATAATTAACTCCAACATTTACTTCCCCTTGAATACTCGTCATTCGGGTTTCACTTAAGTAAACCGAATTTCTAAGGTCTTAATTTTGAAAAAGTAGACATGAGAAGGCTGATGATAGCCTCATTTTTTAAAAAAGAAATATTTGCTATATTAGTAGTAGCATGCTTAGGAGCTCTTCCTATTTAGAACCCACATAAGGAAATACTATTTCTAATCATCTATAATACTCCCAAAATAGTCTTAGAGTCATTTCCAAATTACTAAATCGATCGGATTTTCAAATCTACCCAAAATCACGCATACTATGAATTCTAATATATTGCTTTTAATTGAACTTACAAGAAGAGATGTTCACATGCGGTCTCTGATCACCATAAGAAATATGTAGCTGGATTCATCTTGTAATAAGTTTTCCAACAATATATTAGTTGCTCAACTCAAAGTTTGATTACCCCTCTAAATGACCAAAATAGTTTTAGATACCTCCTTGTTATCATTTTTCATCATGACCAAAATAGTATATCCGAATTTTTTGTCACAATTTCAATATGCCATACATTTTGATCATTGATAGACTGAATATATTTTATTTTATAATTCTTGAACTATTTGCAATAATCTCGAGCATAAGTAGGAAATCTAATAGTTTTATTGAGCTTTACAGGAATATTCAAGGACTAAACTGGGAGCGTAATCGGGACAAACATTGATAAAGAATTTAGGAGTTTAATTGAGGGCGAGAAGTCTTGGCCACTAGCTAATCTCTAAGCCCTAATCGCCAAGAATTAAAGGTTGAAACATTAGTACTAGGCGAGAAGCGACTGGATGAGAAGTCACTTTTAGCTAGTCGCCAAGTCTTCAAATTGTGAATATTAAATAAATTTAGGTGAGAAGGAAATTTCAGCTTATCGCCGAAGCATGTCACCAAGCATAATAAGACTTGTTTTAATGAGGATTTCATCTAGGAAAATTTTGGAAGTTATTTGAGAACTATAAATAGAAGATTTCAGATCTAATTTGACATATTTGGCTAGTGACTCCTTGATCTAAGAGTTTAAGACCTGCAAAGATTTGAATATCGATTGAGGGTTTCGACTAATAGAGTTTCTTCTCCCTAATTGATTCTCGATAATTGTATTCGTGACTTCTTTGTTTATTTATTATCATTATATAATTTAAGGAACTAAACTATGCATCTAGAGCCATGATGTAGCCCCTCTATGATTATGAATCAAGTTCTTATTTTATTTATGGATGATAATTGTATATTTTTATTCTAATTATTTGTTCTTTGTGTCGTCTTTTGGTTTGGCCACCTGATTGATGTTTATGTTGGTTTAGTTTAGACTTGGGAAAGTTAAATTATATAAGATCTAGAATAATTAATTATACATTAAGGAAATAGATAAGAAAGATCTGTTATTAAATTAATGGTATTTATGATTGTGGTTTTAATGTTGTTGATTAGTTTGTAGAGAGACCTCTGATTAGGGTAATCAATTAGGGTTTATAGGATTTGAGAGAATTATAAACTAACTATGATTGCTTAAGATAGATAATTATGCAATTGAACATGAATAACTCAATGATTAGGATTGAAAATGGTGAAATCATAGCTCTATATTGCTTGCTCGTTGAATTTAACTATTGTTTTTATTTTATTTTCAGTAGTTAATTACTTATTAATTCTTTATTCAATTTTGGCTGCTTATATATATTAGGCTTGGGTAATTTTGGTATTTAATTCTGGGAAATTGTCTTCATGGGTTCGATATCTTTTACACTACTTGATAAGGAATTCGCTTGAGTCTTTAGGATTCATCCTTAGATCTGCCGCATTACATTTCAAGAAAATTGTTAAAACCCATCATATGATTTGTCCTTTTCTACAATTTACCACCGAAATTTGAAATTATCTCTTTTTTTTTTCTTTTTTCTTTTTTGAATGGAAGTAACTAATAATTTGAATGATTAAATCTAATATGTATGTATATATAATACAAAATTATTTAATATGCACTATATGGTATAGATCTCAATTTATTTTGTAAATTAAAATTGAAAAATTCACTAGGTCTAATTTCCTCAGATCAAAAAAATTATTTGGCATTAAATGACAAATCACGAAATTTTGAGAGTTATTTTAGATTTTTTTTTTCTCATTTGAAATTACTAAACTAACTATATAGTAAAATTGGTCTAGACTAATTATTTTTGTTCGACAAGAGGTATATATATATATTAAAGAGATAACATGAGTCATTTTATGATAACGACAAATCGTTAAAAATAATAAAATTAAGGAGATTTTTTTATAGTATATATATTACAATAAATATTATTGTAAGTATTAGCTCATATGGTAAAGGTATAAAATCTTATACATTCTGAGTTTAATATTTGTTGGATGCATACTATATATTTCATATTATTATTCTCAGATCATATGATATATTTCCATATAGAACATAAATTTGAGTTTCTAAATTCTCGAGTTCAAATAGAAATTATAGTTGGCATATTAAAATTATTTATTGATTAAATAATTGTTGTAATATTTTTATATTTCGGTGTTATTTGAGTTTTGAGTTGTAAACTTAAATAGGTGGGCTTCATAGAGAAGGCGACCCAAACTTATAACTCCAGGATCCGACACAACCGACCCAGTACAGATTCGCACCTCAACCCACATTTTTACTTACCCTGCCTATTTAAGTTATATTCTTCTCATTTGAACCTCAGCCGACTCTCTCACTCTAGTTTTCTCTCCCCTTTTTCTGTTTGTCTGCAAGGGTTTCATGTCTTGCATATGCTCTTTGAGATTTCTTATTGTAATCTTTGCGATTATATACTCAATTTTGGGATTGATTGTTGTACATTGATCCTATTTATTCTTAATGAGGATCGGATTCCAACTTCATCTCAACATGTATGTAGCCTTTTTGTTTGAACTAGAATAGATTATCACGTGTTATTTTACTTTTATATTGATTAATTCTTTTTTGTGTATGGTTTGATAGTTAAATATATATTTGTATATTTAATGTTTTGCATTTCATCTAGTATGAGCTTTCTTAAATTGTTTTTCAAATCTTTAAAGTATTTTTAGACCTTGAAATAGTTGGCTTGGCAAGGAAACCCTAGGTTCAGTTCTTCATCTTTATTGTTTTCCATTATCTTGTATTTCTTGTGTCGTTTGGAAATTAAACATATTTTTGAGTCATAGGTACTAGGAGCAGCATGGATTAGATTCGACTGGAGTTTTAACGCGAAGAGTTGCGGGGTTCATCGAAGGTAACAAGATTTCTAACCCAAATTCTGTATATTCTTATTCAATATAAACTATTTGGGGTAGTGCACTATTTTGTAGGGATATTTTTTTAAAGTATTTTGTCTTAATATTGTGTGTATGTTAGCTGATTTGACCGTGTTCTGCAAGATGTTGAGTGTTTGTTATATTATGTTCTTGATATATCAATACTTGAACCTAATATCTGATATTTGATCCTATCTTCGGGTTTTATATCTTTGTCTCTTTAATTCTAATATTGAATTCTTACTACAATTATATTGGTTAATTATAGTGTTCTTATTTTTTCTTTATTGATTAGTGATAGGAAGTGCCTCTAGCTATTTAAATTGAGGGTAAACCTCTCATGTTTGTGCAATAGACCCATGCTAGGCCATTCTTTCCTTTCGTGATAAGGTTTTTGCCTTGATTATTTTCTTTGAGACTAGTCTTATTTGTTTGGTTTAGACCTTAAGATGATTGTTAAAATTAATAAAATACTTTAATAACATCACAATTACTCCTCAATATACCAGTATTAGTTTGTTTTTATTTCACTTTTATTAAAACCTATTTTACTATATTGAGCTCTAAAAAAAAGTGTTTACAAATTTTGAAAACTAATAAGTTTTTTTTTTTTAAGTTCTGTTTATGTTTCAAGTTTTTAAATAAACGATAATAAAATCAAAATCTTTTTGAAACAATATTGTTTTCTATCATCTTAAACTATTTTATATCTGTAAAATCTCAATGATTCAAACTAATCATAATATCATTAATATAGATAGTTTTTATAGAACACAAGATTTTATCATCTGGAAAAAGAAAATGATGTTTTTTTTTTTTTTTTGTATATTATGGTTTAGACCTAGCAGTTTAGGATGATTGACCAACATATATTACACTTTCTGAAAAGAATAGAACAACTAAAAAGGTTTCTCATACTATCCTATTACATTTATCAGATGATGTCCTAATGACCATACTTGAATTCACTTTTGCTTTAGATTTTTGGAAAGGATGGAAACATTATATCTAGTTAGTGATGTATCTAATAGATTTTCAAGTCCCAACAAACTCTTTGGCTTCAAATTTGCTCCTAATAAAATAGTAGTTGAAAACCTTGCAACCTTCAAAAGAATTGTCTAGGACTTAAATAGTAGAACAAAGGAAAAAGAGAGACTTAGTGAGAAATATCTTGCAATGATCCTACTTCACTCATTATTTGAATCCCACCCTGTTATTTAAGAGTTTGTCTCTTTAAACAAAGAGTCTATTACGATGAAACTCATAATGGATGCATTATTATTTAGGACAGTAGGAGGGGATACGAAAGGGAAGGATTATTTTCCAGTAATAAACCTCCTACTGGCCAAAATAATAATAACCAAAATAACAAGAGAAAGGGTAAGAAATTTTATTCTAATATAAGAATAAAACTGGTGATAAATAAAGGATCAAACCTAGGTGCTTGTTTGTTTTTTCTACTTAACACTTAATGCCACTTAATTTAATCAAATTCATGAGTAAAATGTCTTAAATTAAGTGGTAATAAGTGTTAAGTTGAAAAAAAAAAAAACATGCACTAAGTCTACTTCTGATAGAAAGTGTTGTTACTATGGTAAAACAAACCATTTATTTAAATATTGTTTCCAAAAAAAGAATCACGATTCAAATGGGAAGACTAAGCTCGTTGCTTCCAACTCACTTGCTAAATTGGAGCATAGATTTAGTGAAGGTCTTATTGTTGTTGTAGAATCATCTAGTGTTCTGATTGCTGACCATGAAAGTTTCAATATGTGGGTAATAGATTCTGGGTGTACCCATCGTATGACCCTAAACCATAAATGGTTTTCAACCTTAAAAACCTAGATGAGAGTATTATCCTAATGGGTTCAAACCAGAAGTGTGATATTGAAGGGGTAGGTTATGTAAGGATTAGGCAATTTAATGGGAAGATAACCACTCTTAAGTGATGTAAGGTTAGTTCCTAAACTAAGAAGAAATCTAATCTCTATTAGTATGTTAACTAAATTTGGTCTAAACTGTACCATTAAGAACCTGTTAATAAAAGTCGGCAATGGTGAGGGAGAGGTGATAATGAAGGGAAATAGAGTATGAAGTGTTTTATCCTAGAAGGACAAACTCTAGAAGCTCTAGTAACACTTGTCCAAACCAATCCTAATGATAAAACCAACCTATGGCATCAGAGATTAGGTCACATAGGAGTTAGCAATTTGAGAGACCTTAATAAGTAGAGATCAATGGATAATGAAACATCTTGCAATCTTATATAAAATTCCTTGCAACAAATAATGGTTTAATATTATACCCTACATCAAAAACGTGGAAGTTGCTAGTGTACCAATTCTTATATAAAACATGCATTCTAATTTTAAACAACCAAGTCTTATATAGAAGTTGCTAATATACAATAATGGTAATTGTTCCAGAAAGGAAAACTCAACAGACAATAGAAAATGAAACTTTTATCCCACATCAAAAGTGTGGAAAATCACCTAGTTCAAATGATACGATTCCCCAAAAAAAATTATCTGAATTCTAAAACCACATCTAATGAAATCCTAAAAGCTATTGAGATCTTTGAAAATAATCTCCCTAAACGAGAAAATAACCAAGAAATATCAGAATTAAAAAATAAAGAAATTTCCATAGATTTCACTCGAGAAATATAAAATAGAAAGAAAATGACAATTGATGATTTATTTTCCAACATAGTGGTAGTAAATGTTTTATATGATGATCATGAGCCATATATTATGGAAGAATGAAGAAGTAGACATGATTGAAAAAAATGAGAAGAAGCAATCTAGGCAAAATCTAAATCTCTAAATAAATAAAACGTTTTTGGACCTATAATGAACACGCCGGAAGGTATTCAACCTATTGGTTATAAATGGGCTTTCGTTCAAAAGCAAATTGAAAGAAATGAAAATGTGATATATAAAACATGTTTAATTGCTCAGGATTTCTCACAAAAACCTAAAATAGATTATGATGAAACTAATTCCCTAGTATTGGATACTATTACGTTCCTATTTCTGATCAGTCTTACTATTTTCGAGAAAGTGGAAATGTGTCTCATGGAAGTAGTTACTGCATATCTATATGGATCACTTGATTCTGATATTTACATGAAACTTTCAAAATATTTGAAATTATCTAAACCACATCAATTAAGACCTCGAAACTTGTTTTCCATAAAAATTACAAAAATCCCTATATAAATTAAAAATAAGTGAAAATAAGCAAAATTAGACCTTATCAACTTTTTTTTCTTAGTATTAGACCAACTCTAAATTTTTTAGACTTTTAAACTTTTTTGTAAAAAAATTGCAAAACTAAAATTTTAAAATAAAAAAAAAAATTGCAGAAAATGAGCTTCCCGGTATGTACTGCCGGGAAGCAGGCAAAATTGAATCAGCTTCCCGGTGTGTAATACCGAGAAGCTGAAATTCGCTTCCCGGTACTACACACCGGGAAGCAGGCTTCAATTTTGCCTGCTTCCAGGTGTGTAATACAGGGAAGTAAATTTTTGCTTTCCTGTATTACACACCTGGAAGCAGGAAAAATTGAAGTATGCTTCTCGGCACCGGGAAGCTGAAATTCGCTTCCCGGTACTACACAGTGGGAAGCATGCTTCAATTTTTTCTGCTTTCAGGTGTGTAACACCGGGAAGCTACTGAATATATTTTTTCCGTGTATTGAAAGGTAAAATGGTCATTTTGGTCTATTTTTTGCAAAAAAAAATTAAAAAGTTTACTTTTGTAAAAATTTTAATGTTGGTCTCAAAATATAAATTTATTAATAAAAAAGTCTAAAAGTGCAAACCACCCATAAGAAGGAGAATATGGTACAACCGTCTCAGTGAATGTTTTATAAAAGAAGGATACCAAAATTATACTATATGTCCATATATCTTCATTAAGAAATTAGGACCCGATTTTACTATTATAACAATATATGTAGATCATATGAATAACATTGGAACTCTAGAAGAGATCAAATAAACTGGTGAGTACTTTAAAAAAGAATTCAGATGAAAGATTTAGGAAAAATGAAATATTTTCTTGGTTTGGAAATTAAAAATAAACTAAATTGCAAATTGGATTATAGGTTATTTTTGTTATTTTATAACTTTTATTTACAATATATAGTCAAACTTTAAAAATTTTACAATAATAAACTTTCAAACTTTCACTTTTAAAAAATGAACCAAATTGACCATTTTATCCTTCTGTGAAGATCTTTTACACTGATTTGTGAAGGTGTGAAGGTGGTGTGTGAAGAAGATCTGTGAAGGCGTGATGGTCTATTTTTGAAAATCAAAGTTTGGATGGCTCAAAAATAGAAATAAAGTTGTATTGGTTTAGTTTTGAATTTTTTAAACTTTGTTGGGTTCATTTTATGTAATTTTCCCTTGGATTATCAATTAGCATACATCGAAAACTTATGAAAATGTTCAATATGAACAATGCCCATCCATTAAGTACACTGGTTGTAAGAGCACTAGATCCCAAGAAATATCCATTTTGACTTAAAGAAGATGATGAACAAATACTTGATCCTGAAGTACCATGTCTAAATGCAGTTGGTGCACTGTTATATTTGGCATAAAATACGAAATCATATACTTCATTTGCTATAAATTTATTAGCGAGATACAATTTTGCAAAACCCGTATGCATTAGAATGGAATCAAATATATTTTACGTTACCTTAAGGGTACGGAATCTTTGGAATTATTTTATACGAATGTATATACCTTTCAGATCTGCACAAAAGGTATTCTCAAACTGACTACATTTTTACTTATAATGGTATCACGATCTCTTGGAGATCCATGAAACAAACTCTTGTAGTTACGTCCTTAGATCATGTTGAAATTTTGGTATTATACGAAACCAATCGAGAGTCTATTTGGTTGAGATTAATAATCCAACATATTTAGAATTCATGTAGTATCTCCCAAATTACGAATGAGTCAACTGTGATAATGCGACTTGTATTTTTGGATGCACTTTGGGTTACATACAAACGTCTTTTTAATATTTTCATTACGAAATTGTAATTTTAAAATTTTCATCTTGCTTTCCCGTGCTTATTATCGGGAAGTAGACCAATCACATCATGACGCAAAAATTTACTTCTAATTAGTTCACACTTGGAAGCAGACTTCTTTTGCATACTTTTTGGTGTATAATATTAGAAAGTAAATAATTTTGATCTATTTTCAAAAAAAAAAAATTTAATTATAAATATAATTATTTGATAAAAAATTCAAAATTGCAAAAAGTAATATAACAATGCTAATAAGAATGTGGTGTTGTACCAGTATTTTCATCATTAGTTATCTGCAAAATTACTAATACTACCAAAATTGCTAGGAAAAATCTTCTGCCATTCCTGAATCTAATCCCAATCTTTTCGAATTCATTTATCTAATTCCAATCTATTTGAATTCATTTAAATTTATAGTTAATTTTTTCTGCTTATACCAATTCTATTTTTATTTTTTTATTAGAAATGCTCTCACTAATCGCAAATCCTCACTAATCGCAAATCCTAAAATGTAAATTAACATCGACTGTTTTTCAGAATATTAGAAGTTGATGTAAACAAATTTAGAGTAATGTTACACTGAGGCAAATAAATTAACACCAGCAAACTAGTTGTTGAACCCCCTCGACAATCACATGGCCACTGGAATTTAAAAAAGGAGCCGTGGAGAGAGGCCTTTTGGAATCCGAAACATCTTGAAAGTGAAAAATCTTCTCATCATGCCCATACAAGATGAATCTTGTTTATCAATTATCTAATCATGTCCTACTTTGGTGCCTAACTCACTCACCCTAAAGATGGAGTCCTTTTTAAAACCTTCACACAATTTATTACTAATAAATTCAACTGGGTCACCCAACTACACCTCTTCGTGTGCGTGTAGCGTTTAAGTCCATATAAAAATCACGTACAAACACATTAACGTTGCAAAAAATCAGGTAGCTTTATTATTTAAATAGAATCAACTGGACAAAGCCTGTTGATCTTGAAAAAACAATTCATTTTGGGTTTTCATAACATTGACTCCACTTTAGATTGGCTATTATTGAATTCATCTGATTCCAAGACTAGTAATCTACAAAACAATACTAACTTATACTGACATTTTCTACTACCTTTTGGTCTGTGAGAGTCTCCAATATATCATAGTGACCATACCCATGAAATAGCACATTTATAGGGCTCTCTTCCTCCTTCTGATACTCTGCACCATAGTTTGCTATGTTTACCAGATTGCCGGAGCTTCGATCAACCATGAAAACCGATATCAGTTTCCTGGGAACACATGTGCAGACTTGTGTTAAATGCACATAGATGAACAAAGTGCAAAATAGTTTAACATACTGATAATAGTTAAGAATAATGCTACTCAATCTCATTTTGTAACCCAAAATCATCATCCAAATTATGTTAATACGTCATGCCACACCATTAAGAAATGTATTTGGGTTATTTATTAGGGTTGTGTAGCATCACTTTGGTATTAATTACTCCTACAAGGAAGGTATCAAGACTAACTTGGAACAAACTCTTAAATTACGACAATTTCTGTGCTTTGACAAAGGCACTAAAAGAATTTATTAAGAAGTCATATGGAAGCATAAGATGATGATGATAGTAGCTAGTCTAACAAAAATTATGCAAGAAAAACCTGACAAAAAACTACAACCATGGAACTAGTTAGTTGGTGAGAGAATAATGAAAGAAGGAAAATTTACTGTTAGAAAATTGTCTAGGTGGAGCATGTGGCTGATCACAGTGGGAAGGAAGGTTAAATTGGCTCTGAAATTGCAATTACAGAATTGATATACTTTTTTTTGAAAAATATGTCCAGTTATAATGACATCATTTGACTAGCAGCAAAATGACATTGTTTTAACCTCAACTGAAATTTGAGCCAGCCTATGTGCTGCCACTAAAGCAAGTTGGGCAATGTAGAGTTTCCTACTCCGATTTTTGCATCCAATGTTGAGAAAAAGAGGTGACATGACACCCTACTCCAGGGACTTATGCAGATACCTCAGCAGGCAAGGTAAGGACAACAAAATAGGCACACACACAACCAACAATTTCAAACCACAGGTTAAAATTGAAACCATTCAAATGAGAAACTCCAAAGGGAGCTCAGCATCAAATTTTCCACAAACATGATCTCATCTGATGCATACCTAAGGCAGCTTGAATTCCTCCCTAATCATTTTTTGTTCAACAAATCAATCATTCTGACTAGACACATCAAGGAAAATAGTGAAGATATTGTTGCATCTCTGGTAAGTAATACTCACCTCAAAACATGTGAAGCCATAAGCAATTCAGGTTCTCCACCCCATACATATGGTTGTTGAATTCTCTTCACATAAGAATCAAAGTCTCCTTCAATAAACCTAAGAACATACAAGACAAACCAAATTCACAAAAAGTAAAAAACCATGGAAACAAAACTGTAGCAAGCAATCACACATTAACTAATGCCTGACCATTCGGTTTCTTCACGCCTCTTTAAGAGTTCGTCCACCACCTATCAAGGAATAAAAGCTGGTTCAGTAGCCCAGAAGTAGGACTCTTTAATTATATGCTTGAATTGGTGGAAACCTATCTTCTTATTTGATTAAACATATGCAAACCAGTCAATAAAATGAGAAACTTCAAAAGAGTACAAAAAAATGCATTGAGCATTTGAGAGTAAACTACTTGAGCTCTTAATTCATCAGCAAGTTCTCTTTGACGATCATCATCGGGGGCTTGTTCTCCACTTTTCAGACATGCTCCATGTGCAAGTGCTCTAAATAAACACCTCCCATCGGCAAGAACCCCTGCAAGTTCACATCAACACCAATGTTCTAAAAATTCACTGCATACAATCAAACAATGTGAGTATGCTCAGTTAAGCAAAATGTGACAACATATTTCTAAATTTGATTGAAACTCCGTCTTCGCAAATGAAATTGAAATATCATTTCAAATTTAAAATTATTCGGATGATCTATGACTTACCTGTTACTTTGTAACGTGAACTAGAGCTCGATGTGACATTGATGTCATCAGCATCACAGCTTTGTGTCCCATTGAAATCATCGAAACTGTCGATTTTACTTTCATCTTCAACAACCTTATCAGCATCGGGTTTTAAATCAGTGGACGCGAGGCAATCGCAGACGCCGAACAGCAGCCAAGCCGAGTCGGCACGATGGAGCCACCTCGCCGGACGCTCATCCCAGGCGGCATTCCAAGAGCCTTCCCCAGGCTTTCTCTCATCAATTCTGCGTCGGCAGTCACAGCCCCAGCCAGCTCCGGCGGTAGAAGGCAGGATTGCATGCCATATAGAAGCGGCACCGCCACCAGAGGAGGAGAGATTGCAGGCAGTGGAGTGCTGCCTGCGGCGATTGTCGAAGTGAACGACTTGCCTTGTACCACAGACGGCACGGCTGTGCGAGGCCAGGATACTGTGAGCGAAGAAAGAGATGGAGCTGAGAATCCAAGGCTTGTGACGTGCGCACAATACTCCAAGCATCACAAATGCTAATGTACGCTGCTGGAATATTGCGGCTTAACCTACGCACACCACGCAATTCTCTCCCCTACTCATTTATATATCACTGCCTCCTTCCATTTTCTATGCTCCTGTGAAATGACGTAAATAGTCTTCGTTCTGGCTCATTTCATCTAATCACTGCAGCCATAATTGTCTTTTCACCACTTTAAAATTTAGACGAATGAGGAAGTTTTAAAAAAATAATAAAAAAAATTGCAACGATTAAATTATTCAAGCATTAGCATTCGTTTAAATTAATGGATTTTTTAAAGGTTAAGTTTTCTAAGCAAATAAATAAAGTTGGTTTTCAATAGGAAATGATATATTGACAATTATAATTATGTTTGAATATATTTACAAAATGAGTTTTTGAAAATGTTGTAGTAAGTTTAGAGTGTGTTTGGCTGTTTTTTTTTTTATTTAAAATTTTTTTTTAAATATATTTTAATTTTATATTTTAATTTATTCTTATTTTTATTTTTAAAAAACTTTAGTACTATTATGTTATTTTAATTTTTTATTAAAAATTTAACCCAAATAATTATATTATCTCCGGATTATTAATATAGAGAAAACTAACTTTTCACGGAAATTAAGACAAAAAGTTAGTTTCCACTGCTGCCCCTCATTATTTTATAATTAATATAATAAATTTTTAATTTTTTAAAAAAAGTTAGTTATACATAATGATATTTGAGATATTTTAACTTTAAAAATTTCCACTTAAGGAAAATTTCTCTATATAAATAATACGCTTAAAACGGAAATTTTCTCTATATTAATAATCCGGAAGGAGTATTAAAAATAATTTTTTATTTGGATTTTTAATTAGAACTAACGTAATGGAAATATATTATTTAATTAAAATATTAAAATAAAAAAATCAAATATATTACTATCTCCGTCCCAAAAATGGTGCAACATTTGCTTTCTGCACATTTGTCAATACATGATTTCAACGAAAAATATTTTTAATTATAGACGATAAAAAATTATAATAATTTTATATTTAGAAAATAGACATTAAAACGAATAAAACAAGATCTCACTTGACTATATTTTTTCTTATACATCAATCAGAAATTATGAAATAAAATTAGTTGATGAATAGTGTATAAAAACCTAATGTTGCAATTAATTCGGGACGGAGTGAGTATTTGATTAAATATTATAATAACAAATTAAAAAAATTAAAATAAAAAATATTTACAAATAATTATTTAATTAAAATATTAATATCACGTCATAACCCACTCCCGGTCTGGCGATAGACCATCCGAAGACGAGCTATGACGGACATATGAATGCAATTGTGCAAAACCTGTACAATATGGGTTATCATAAATTGATACCCCCGGTCTGATGGGCTGGGCTCTAGTTAAAGGAATGGGTTCTAAAACTTAATTGATTTACTCTAAGCCCAAAATTATCCTAACTTCACTAATCTAAATCACAACATATAGTTCTTCTAATTCAATAGAAAAATTTAGAAAATAATTCAATTAAAAGATGAATATTATCCTAACGGTTTTATGACTCGAACTACTTCAATATTTAGTCTACTCTAAAAGATTTGCCCAAAAAAATAAATAAATAAATAAATAAATATTTCTTGAATTCCTTTAAATAAAAATTTCAAATAAAAAAATATATATTTATTATATTCAACATAAAAATTGTATCATTTGAAAATTAATTTTAAAATCGAGTTAAACTCATTTTATGAAATCACATAGTTAATTAAAATCATTCAAAAATTCTAGGCCCATTTTCAGGATGTTACAATTAAAATAAAAAAAATAAACCTTTCAAATAAAAAAAATTAGAAATATATTATTAAAATATATTTAAAGTAATTTTTTAAATAAAATTTATAAAAAAAATAATAAAAAAAAAAACAACCAAACACACCCTTAACTACTAGCTACATTTCTAAAAACTCATTCACCCTCCTTACAAATAAGCTGAAACATAATTACACATGCCAATAATCCAAAACTCATTCCTTTCTTATGTAATTTTCCCTTTTCAATATATAAGTCACCCTTTCTATTCCGTCTTTTTTTTAAAAAAAAAATTATATTTACTATAAGAGCTAATTGCATTGGCATCCTGTACAATGACAAATTATATATATATAATTATTTTTTAATTATTATATAATCGTATTCAAATCTTTTTTATCCATAAAAATCAATAAAAATATAAGTTAAAATTAATTTTAAATGAACATTACATCATACAGATGTATTCAGAATTGCATATTTTATTGTTATATTAATAAATTCATTAATTAAATAAGGTTTTATTATTGGATAAAGGGGTGTGAGTGTATATTAATACTAAAATATTCATTTGTGTGTAATTTACAATCGTTCAGGGGGTGTGAGTGCAATTAACTCTTTACTATAATGATAGTAAAATGTAATAAGTTCATAATAAAATTAAAATTAAATATTGAAAGACTAAAATATCCACTTATCGAGCACTAACATTAACACCATCATCAACATCATCGACTCTTAATGCCTTCTCCTTACGGCCACAAGACTTGACAACCGCACCACTCGCACTTATCTCTTTTAAATTAAAGATTCATGCTTTCTCGCTTGTAAGTTGCAAAGGAGGAGATAAAAGAATACCCAAATGGTTAATCAATTCTTGATTCTGAGTTGCGGAGGAGGATAGAGAAAAGGACCCAGATGGTTAGTTGATTCTCGCTTCTCAGTTACAAATAATGAGAGAAAAGATTACCCAGATAGATAATCGATGATTTTAGCTCTAGATATGGATTTTATTCAGGTCATGTAGTGGTGTTGGTTGTTGCTAATGCTTTGGCGGTGGAGGTAGATATGTTTGATGATGAGTAGATTGAGGAAGGAACTGGTGGTGTTATGGGGGCTACTACTGCTGTAGCTACTAAGCCTAAGATATGGAAAGTTGCATTGCCTCTTAAAAGAGATAGATGTGTGATGTTGCTTCAAAGTTAATATTAGATTGCCCGTAATTAAGGTGATGTTCGTTTATGAGCTTATGTGATTTGGAAATGCTTCTGTGCATTTTTAGTTTATTTATGTTGCTCCTGTGCAAATTGTACAATTTCAATTGTTTTCAATTGCTTCTCTTGAGTTTCGCTTGAATATACGCTCATAGCTTATTATGTTTTTAGTGTTGGTTAGGATATTGGCATGGTTAGGTAGTTCTGATTGTGTTATCATTGTTTGCATTTCTATGATGAAGGTTATGGTGAATGTAAATATTTGTAGGCTAATTATTGGTGTCGTTGTCTATTGTTTTGGGTTTCTTGTGGTTTATTTTTTTCAGTTGTTTTCTTGTGGTTTATTTTTTCAGTTGTTTGCAATATAAGTTACGTAAGGATCATGTTATTAATTAGAGAGTTTTGATTGATGTGTTATTAATGTTTGGATTTATGTAATGAAGGTCATAATTTGTTTATTTTACCATTACCGTTTTGTCGTTATAGTTGGTTTTGGTTGAAGGACAAAGTTTGTAGTATGTAAGATTGTTTGAAATGTTGATTAGTTTTTGAAGTTCTAGTGTGTAAGGATGTTTAATGTGTTATCATGTTTTGAACTTTTCTTCGAAAGATAGATGATATATTTCGAAGGGTGTAAAATGAGTAAATTCTTGTTGCTTATTTAGGTTTGAGTATTAGTTAGTTATTATTGTTGAGATTTTTAGTTTTGTTGTATTAGGTTGATTGGTTGTGATTGGATAGAATTGGTTTGATGGTGTTTAAGTTTAGAATTTTTTATGTCATTAGCAATAAAAGTTGAGAAATAATTCACTTAAAGGTAGTTTAGAGATTGTATAATATTTTTTTGTCATCATTTTGGTTTCACTTTGAATTTAATCAGTTAATTTGTCACTTAATTTGAGCGTAAATGTTTTATATTTAAGGATTTTGGTTGAGGAGAACATTACATGTGGATGATTTTGTTGAATTTTTGTGCAAAATAATGAGTTCTAGTTTATTTAGTTGCTAGATTTTGTGTTATAATAGTGATGAATTTATATGTTTTTTTTTCTAGCTACCATGTTTTAGAATTATGTTCATGGACTATTATGTTATGTATATTTGTGTATTCTGACTTGTTAGACATAAATAATTTTAATCCTTAAATACCTTGTAGCGTTTTATATCTTATCTGAATATTCATTTAAAAAATAGTACTTCCTCCGTTTTTTTAATTGCTACACTTTGGTATGCACGCTATTCAATGTTGAACTTTAACGATAAATATTTTTAATTATACTTAATTAAAAATTATGAGAATTTTATATTTGAAATATAGACATTAAGACGAACAAAATAAGATCTCTTTTGACTATATTTTTTTCTTATGCATAAGGAACAATATGTAAAACAAAATGATTGATGAATAGTGTTTGAATAGTAAGTGTAGCAATTAAAAAAAACGGAGGAAGTATTAAGATATCAATTTGATTATGTGATGCATAGATGAGATTCTTTAAGCCTTTGTTTGTTTTAGGGTTTTCTAAAGGGTGGTATTGTATTAGAATGACTAATTCTTATTTGTTTCATTTTTAAAGTTGTGGTTTATGGTATTGTATTGTGTTGTATGGTGTTTTTTTTCTCAAATTTTAAAACCACCAAATTGGTGGGGAGGAATGGTTTTACTCATCTAAAATTCTAACATATTCTCAATTACTTATAATACAATACAATACAAACCAATATATCCCAAACATGAAAAAAGTAAATCCTATATAACACAGCACAATTCTATGCAATACCATACATTAATGAACAATACAATTTTTAATCCAAATGAAGTGTAAATGATTTAACATTAAACCAACTAAAATCAATTCTTTTGGTTGTCTTTACATAAGAGAAGTTTGGTGAAGCAAAAAATGTTGGAGCTAATTTGGTTGGAGGAGGGGATTTAATTAAGGAGATAAAAGGAGGATTCATGAATTTTGCTTCATTGGATATGATGGTTAGGGTAATATCCTGGACCTCCATATATGCAAAGGTTGTGTGTTTGGTGGTGATCATGTTTTGAACGTTATTGGGAAGAGTAGCTATAGTATAATGGATGATGTATGTATTAGGTTATCACAGGTCTATTAAATATATATATATATTTAATCATGTTTCTTGTGGTGGTTCAAATATTAAAATATACCAGAAACACATGTCAATATATTTAATAGATGCAAATGTATGAGTTTTGAGGTGGTGATCGCTTTTTCGTTATCATGTGTAAAGTTGATTTTAAAAAATAATAATTTGAATTGCAATAAAATATTAGAAGATTTGATAGACAGTAGAGACTGTCGTAAATACATTGGAAATGATATATTTTCTCTAAGTTCAGGGTTAATTGGTTTTCTTTAAAAAAATATCTCTCCTTTACACAGGTTGTACATAAATACACTAGAAATTATATATTTTCTCCATATTCAGGCATTCTTCACAAAAATAAAATATATATATATCTCCCCTTCACATAAAACTTTTGCATCCTTCACACGTGTTGCACGTAAATGCAATAGAAGTTACAAATTTCTTCATTTTTAAGCATGACTAGCCTTCACAAAAGAATCTCTCATTCACATCAATTTTTATCTCATTCGCACATATGCACTAAAAATGATATGTTTTCTCCATTTTCAAGCCCATCTGACATTTATATAAAAAAAACAAAAGAAAAAACAAAAAAAAAAAAAACTATTTCATTTAAAATTTTTTGTCTCATTTGAGCATGTTGCACGTAAATGCACTAGAAATAATATGTTTTTTTTCCATGTTTAGGCATGTCTATCTTTCACAAAACAATATCTCTCATTCACTTAATTTTTGTCTCCTTCACACATAAATGTACTAAAAATAACATATTTTCTCAATGTCCAGGTCTAACTAGCCTTCAAAAAACAATATATCTCCTTCACATAAAATTTTGCCTCTTTCACACAACCTGTACGTAAATATACTAGAAATAACATTTTTTTTCTATGTTCAGGACTGTCTGACCTTCACAAAAAATAGCTCCCTTTCACTTAAATTTTTGCCTTCTTCACACACTAGAAATAATATATTTTCTCCATATTCAGGCCGAACTGGTCTTCATAGAAAAATATGTCCTTCACAAAAAATCAACACCCATTTACAACCTTCGCATCTTTCACACTTTGGTCAGACCAACATTCACAAAAAAAAAAAAAAAAATTACCTTATTCACAAAAAAAAAAATGTCTCCTTCACACAAGGTTAAAAATAATTCAGTAGAAATGACATGACGTTACCCTCACATGGACTACGTGTCCTTCACAAAAAATAAACACTCTTTTACAAACATCATTCACAGTCTTTACACCAATTCTTTTTATCCTTCACAATTTGAAAATATGCCTTAAAAAAAACGTCTTCACTATAATAAAAATAGTGCCTTAATGGCCTAGAATGGGTTGCGATGCTAATAGACAAACAAACAAATTACACCCCAAAATTATTATTATTTTTTAATTTAAAAAATTTGACTTCATCATATTATGTATAGTACTTAGTAGATACAAGTGCAGTAATGAACTTAAGCAATTACAACATATGTCAAGACTCCTTCGTAAATGGTTATGACACTTTCATTTATTATTATTATTATTATTATTATTATTTTGCATTTTCATATTAATATGAACAAACATGACGAGAAATATCATAAAATATCTTGATATTGTTGTTATGTGTCATGTTTATCTTTATACGTTTCCAGTTGCAGATCATTACCTGCACTTGGTGCGCATCTATAAGGACATGGTTGGCTGACTGAAGTCTCAGATCATGTTAGCTATCTCTCAGAGATGTTGACACAAACTGTGATCCTAATGTTTCTTGCCAATGTTAAGATTAACTACCAACCTTCACAGTTTCGTGGTAGAAGTACTACTGAATTTGTTCTTTACAGCAACTCTAATGTCATGCGTTATTTCATAACCTCATACGCACACGTGAAGTCATTCGCTATGCTCGAGAAGATCGAGATCCTCGTAATGTTGTTATTGCGCTTCTAGGACATATATATATATATGTTTCCATATTACGTCTTTTCTGTGCATATTACCATCACTCAAGGTGAACCATGATGTTTTTAAGATTTTAAGGGATTCCCGTTCCTCAAGAATTTACTGAATCTTTCGGTGTCAGATATTAAAATTGTCACCATTAAGTTTCTCACCTTTGTTTAACTTTGCGACTACGACTTTCGAAGTAGATGCTAGTACCGATAAACACAAATAACATTAGAGACCCATCTATGTTCTTAATATAGCATAATTTTCTCCGATAACGATATTTATTTGACCTAAATAATCATAGATAGAAAGACTTAACCAAAAATGGAGATTCAAAAAAGATAGTTTGACTACCTAATCACCCTCCACATCCTCCAGTTATCATCATCAGACCCAATCATGTTAGGAAGAAATGTATCCCTAAAAATACATCACATTTAATCAGACAACAATATCAAAGCGATCATGCACAACAACCGACCAGGATATCATGCACTCAAATCATTTTACAGCAAATACAAATATATTAATAACCAAGTCAAAGTTAATCATGGAAAAATACCAAAAAAAAAAAATATCACATAATAATACGATATTGAAATGATGTCTATCATGAAAATAACCATGATCTCTAAGGTCTGATTATTCCCTTGTTATAAGGTTCTTCTCAGGATCTTCCTTGGGATTATTCTTTAGATCTTTCCTATGATTTTCACTAGAACCAGCATCATCAGCTTCTATCCATTCGGACGATTGGATTCTCCCACTCCACTCTCTACTATGAATATGAGACTATATGGAAGAATCTTGGACTGCCGACAATAAAGAGCTACCACGTAAGCAGTTGACATATCTTGAATCGTCATCTTTCTCAATATCGTTATCAATATCTATCATCTCCACGTACTTAGGATTTTCCGGTGATAATTGGACGACGATCGGTCGATTCCAAATTTAATCCTAATTCCGTCAATAGTCTCATTTTTTTTTTTTTTATGAAATATCAAAATAGAATTTGAAAACTAAACTTTTTCAAACAAGGCTTGTTTTTATTTTTTAAATTGTTGAACATGTTCTTAATTAAAAATCTATTTTTCAATTATTTTTACTTTTTGAAAAAATTCAAAACGTATATCAAATCTACAATTTCGAATAGATAGACCGAGATGGGATGCAGCTGCCCTATGGATATGTTGTTCCCACTATCCATCGTCTATGGATGGGAAGACCATCCTTAAATTTTAAAGTACATACATGTGAGATTCTACGAGTCTCTCTCTAACAACTTAGGGCTTGAATTCATTGCAATTTTCTTTTCCCTCACCTTTTGGCTATCAAATTTCGTGAGCATTCAAAAGGCAGTTGAATGCATTCATGGCACCTAATGCTCTTTAGACCTCCTTTTACTTCCGGCTATTTTAAAACAAGGTGCTAACTGGTATCACCCTCAATCAAATTTATTGCTTTTTTACACACCTAAATTTATACCATCCCAGATCAATTGACACGATAAGATTTTAAATCAATAACTTCACTGTACTATCACTGTACTATATTAGATGCATTATGACATAGGTATCTAGAACTCTCTATCCACATATATTCCTGGATAACAAATATTAATAGATCAATTTCATTAATGTAATACTATTACCGTAAATGTTGTTGTATTAAGAAATAATTATTTTTCAAGTAAAATTAAAAATGTAATAATTTGAAGCAGAGTAGAGTAGCATTGATTAGAGGCCATCGTTTGTAGAGTAGAGCATTTAAACCTCTTACCAAAACAAAATTTGGTTGGACCTCATGAACAAGCTTTAATTAAAGCTCTCACCGGTAATTTCATGCTCTCAACCATTTTTATACCATCACCACCACACTCAAAACTCCTCACTAACCAAACTAAACAACTATGGATTCCATCGTCTTCTTCACTCTCTCAGCTTTACTGGTCTCCTTGCTTGCTTTCTTATGTTTTACCAAATCCAAACGCCCCAATCTCCCTCCAGGACCACCGGGATGGCCGGTAGTCGGTAACCTCTTCCAAGTAGCTCGCTCCGGCAAACCCTTCTTCAAATACGTGGAAGATCTCATCCCCAAATACGGCCCCATTTTAACTCTCCGAATGGGAACAAGAACCATGATCATCCTATCCGACCCAAACCTCATCCACCAAGCTTTAATCCAAAACGGACCTCTCTACGCCACTCGTCCGAAAGAGAATCCCACGCGCAACATCTTCAGCGCCAATAAATTCACCGTCAACGCCGCCCTATACGGCCCGGTTTGGCGGTCCCTTAGACGCAACATGGTACAAAACATGCTCTCGTCCTCCCGAATCAAAGAGTTTCGCGGCGTCAGAGACAAAGCCATGGACACACTCATCCACCATATCCGCTCCGAAGCCGAATCCAACGACGGCTCCGTCTGGGTTCTCAAAAACGCTCGTTTCGCCGTCTTCTGTATCCTCTTAGCTATGTGTTTCGGCATCGACATGGATGAAGACACTGTCAAAAAATTCGATCAAGTAATGAAAACCGTTTTGATCACCTTAGACCCTCGCATCGACGACTATTTACCAATCTTGAGTCCGTTTTTCTCCAAAGAACGCAACAAAGCTCTCCAAGTCCGTAAACAGCAAGTCGAGTTCATAGTACCGTACATCCACAAACGTCGAGGGATGTTAAAAAATCCTGGATCTGATAAATCCGCTATCTCCTTCTCTTATTTAGACACGCTTTTCGATCTCAAAGTCGACGGAAGAAAATCCGGACCGTCGGATGTGGAATTAGTTACTCTCTGTTCAGAGTTTCTCAACGGTGGGACCGACACTACAGCTACTGCTCTAGAGTGGGGCGTAGCGCAGCTGATCGCGAACCCTCCCGTACAAAACAAACTTTACGAGGAAATTAAAACGACTGTTGGTGACAGAAAGGTTGACGAGAAAGACGTGGATAACATGCCTTACTTGCAAGCTGTGGTTAAAGAGTTATTACGAAAACACCCTCCAACTTATTTCTCATTAACTCACGCTGTCACTCAGCCGACTACATTAGGTGGTTACGACATACCGAGTGATTGCAACGTGGAAATCTACTTGCCAGCTGTGGCTAATAACCCGAAAGTGTGGTCCGACCCGGAGAGGTTTGATCCGGACCGGTTTATTTCGGGTGGGGAAGACGCGGATATGACGGGTGTGAAGGAGGTGAAAATGATGCCGTTTGGTGTCGGGAGAAGGATATGTCCTGGACTGGGATTGGCGACTGTGCATGTTCACTTGATGTTGGCGAGAATGGTTCAGGAATTTGAATGGAGTGGTGAGAAGGTGGATTTTACTGGGAAGTTGGAGTTTACTGTGGTTATGAATCAGACGCTAAGGGCTGTTGTCAAGCCCAGAGCATAGACTTTGTTTTGTTTTGTGTTGTATAGTTTACTTGAATAAGGTTGTTTGAGAAATGCGGTTCGGTTTGCTATTTTTGGCTTATTTATTTTGGTTGGTAACGTTTGATTTATGATTATTAATGATGATGATTTTTTCTTCTTAATTTCTTTATAATGATTGATAGCAATATGTGTAGCTCGGCGGCTATAGTGTAAATACGTAATTAGCTGCTGCATCAGACATTTTGAAAAATTTTTCAAGTCAAACTGCGTTGGACTACTTCTTCTAAGTCGGCATTTATCTTCGTAAAGGGTGTATGATATAGAGACAGTTAAGTGAAAAGGAAAAATGAAGCCACCACAATAGCAAAGCAAAACTCGTGTTTCCAGAACCCTCGTAAAAGTCGCATTGCATTCAATTGCCCTTTCTTTTAGGTTCTTTGGATCTTTTCTCATTGTCTACCATATTCCTCTTCCTTTAACATGATGATGTGGCTTTTTGTTCATCGTTTATTATTATTATTATTATTATTATTATTATTATTATTATTATTATTATTATTATTATTATTATTATTATTATTATTATTATTATTATTATTATTATTATTAACTCTTGTTTTTTTTCATCTTCTTTTATCTGAGAACGTAAGGATCTCCAACTGCAACGGGAACATGGTAATAGGACTCCTCCCTGGACTCATTGGAAAATAATAATAATAATAATAATATAAATTAATTTTAATTTAGATACGGATACAATATATTTTTAATTAAAAAAATAGTTAAAATATTTTAATTTTTACATATAAAATTAAAAAAATCTAACGATTAGATTCACAAATATAAGAATTAAGTTTTGGTTATATAAAAAGTTCAGTAAAATTTATTATTATTTTTTTCTTGAGCAATATGCTTACTTGTTTTTAAGTTTTATGAAAAGTTTAAATACTTTTAAAAAATTTTAAAATTCTGAAAAAAATAATAAAATGAAAAAAATAATAATAATAAAATAAAAAAAAATGAAATTACAATAATAGCTCATGACGGAATTATTATCTCATACGATATTTTTAGCATTTTTTTAAATTCTTAATTCTTTAAATATTTTTAACTTTAAATTAAAAATTCCTGAATTTTCAAAACAGACCAACAGGTACATATTTATGTAAAAACAATTATTTTTTAATTATTTAATTTTTTTTCAATTATGAATTTTTTAACTGACGTTAAGAATACCTTCCTACGGTTATTTTGAAATTGGATACCCCAAGTATATTTTAGTCAAAACAGTCTATCCGTATGGTTATTGTCGAAGACAGAAAGATAAATAAAAAAAACTATTTGATCTCACCATTCACCAGCATACTAGTTTTTCCCCAGAGCAAGTAGCAAAACTGCCCACAAACCAGCCCACTATTTCACGAAAGGAAAACATTCCAGCAATATGTACAATGAGAAGCTGAGGAAATCTAGTGTTCCTCTGGAATCTGGATGCTGACTTCTGTTTGTTTGACGCCCTGACCTCGGCAATATTTTTTAATTCTATGATTCCAAGCTCATCCTGAAATCTAAGGATTCGATGGACTTTCGACATGTTTGTGTCCCGAGTCTTTTGTAGTCTGATTACTTTCGCCTGCTGGGAGATTTGTTTCCCTAGCTTCTGCTCCACTAGCCTGGGATGGATAGGAATGATCCTGAACAGGATCAGTTCCATGGTTCACAAGAGTTCTTGATGATAATCCATGATCAGTCAACAAAAAGTTAAATGGATTATGTGACATGTCGAAAGCTTCTGCGCCATAATGCAACCGCACAGCAGAACTAAACAAGGGTTGAATCATGCGCTTTCTCTCTGGTAACTCACGCATCGATACTCGACACACTGGACATGTAGAATTTTGTTGCAACCATATGTCTATGCAGGTCGCATGGAAGGAATGGCCACAATAAGGAAGAATTCGTAATGTATCTTCACCATGGTATTCAGCCAGGCAAACTGTGCATCTGTGTTAAATCTCACAATCAGCAATTCAGGTCAACAGAAAAAGGGAGATTGCAATTGTAACAGACAGTAACACTGTATAAAAGCATTATTAATATGCACAAAACAGAGAGAACTGCCTAAATTCAACTAACTAATAAAAGGGTAATCTGATGCAATAATAAGACTCCGCAATTTGGGAGGCTTGCCAGAGAGTTGATCTATATATGCACTATTCCACTTGTAATCTTATTTAGGGATAATGCATTGCTGACCCTCTAAGTTGTGACCATTACCCATTCATCTGACTCGCCAACTTTGTCATATTTCATTTAAACCCTTAGTTACCAAAACTTAGCCGCTTGGACCCTTTTTGCTCGCATGGATGATTGCATGAAACTCCAATGACAAGAGGTTAATGGTCATCCGTATCAGCAAATAGAGTCTAAATGACTAGGTTCTAGCAATCTCAAGGGTCTAAATGAAACCCCGCAAATTTGGGAGTGCAAATTAATAATCGTTACAACTTAGAGACTTCAGAAATGCATTATCTCTCTTACTTTAAATGGATCAAGCAAGATCCTTTAAATCTACTATGATTCGAGCTCTGATTATAAAAACAAATTCTCTACTTCCCTTTTCCTCTCTTTCTTGGATTTATTAAAAGGTAGGACTAACTCTACCAGCACCTATGCCCTGGGATCCTACCCACACTGTAATTTGAACTTGTAACCACCAACCCAGAGAGAGTATTCCATGCATCAAGACTCCCTTATAAGCATTTTCACTCATCTGCCATCAAGTATATAAGCTACTGTTATAAGCACTAACAATTTTTGTAACAAAACATTTTACCCAAAAGCTCTTGTTACTATAAAATGATATTCCATGTTCCAAGACAAACATAGACCAAAATTGTATGGAACTTTTACCACTAAGCATGGTCTCCTCCCTTATAAGACTTCCATAAATTATTTCGAAGGAAAAACTCAAACAACCACCTGGATAATGCTGACTATATCATGTGAAACAAACAGAAATAGGTAGAAGATGTGAAGCTATAATATACGTTCTAAGTCCAACACCCATATGCTCAAATAGGTAAGCTATTCTGGATTTTCTGAATCCCTTATAATAAAGGCTACTCATGGACACAGTCCAGAATAACTAAAATTTAATCTGCCACAGTGACTTCATGCAAAATACCAAACAGATAAACTAATGACTGACATCATGCAAAATACCAAACAGATAAACTAACAGCAAGCAAAAGAGAGCTAAATGATAAGAAACCAGATAAATGTTTAAATGAAAAGAAACCAAACACATAACTGAGTCTGCCAACAGAACAAAGATACATCAGAAATTTGAAATAGAAGACATAAACCTAGATAAATGTTTAAATGTATACTTAATCACAATGTATAGGATTGATTATAAAAACAGTTAATCACATTCCAAGGACCAAACTTTGATTTCCTAACATAGCCAAATGAAACAAAACATATTCATCTTAGTTGGATGTAATCTTTCCATGGATCAATCCTAGGAAACTCAGAAACTACAAAGAGATCATCTCATTACTGAGGACAAATCAAGTAGTTGAGACATAATGGCATACGATACCTAGATCAAAGCTACAGAGACTGCCACTCGGTAATTTCAATTCAGTTTCGGTAAAAACAATCACCTTATATCAGAATTATAGAACATGCTTACTCTTTCACCATTGACTAAACAAAACCTCAATAGAAACAGAATTTACAGTAGACCTGTTGTGCCCAGCCCAGTAACCCAATGAGAAGGGGAAAAAAAAAAAAAGAAAGAGCATTGAGTTATCCAAGAGAACCAATCAGATATTAACTAGTCAAATATAACTAAAGATCATTTAACGTCTGCTGACTGCTTACATGAGGACAGTTGGAAGCAAGGGCCTGGATAAGGACAAATAACATCCTATTAAATGTGTAGTAACCGCATTAAACAATGTTCACACCAAGGTAAGAGAATCAGAATAGTGGACCTTAGTCAACTTATAGATTCATTTGTTGAAAAAGAAGCTACATATTCTTAAACTGATTAGTGAAGTTAGACTGATTGATGTAATTTCAATGATAATAAGAGCATCACAGCTGTTAGATTCACATCAGTGTCATGTAACCAATTTAACTCCATTAAAGAGAACCTATAGACAAGAAACAGATCCAACAGCATAACAAGTCAAGTCCTACATAATTGAAAACCCAAACAAAGTGAAAACAAAATAACCATACATAAACACAGAAGAAACAATTGAAAGACCATTAAAAAGAAGTGAATAAACATACTGAGAGTCTTCTAAACCAGCAAAATACTCATCACTGAATTTCTTCGTAGGGAACGTAGCTACTGTTACAGGCTCAAGACCGTGTAACCCTCGCTCCAGCTGCACAAAAACAACCAAATGTAGCATATGCAGAATTAACAAATTGACACAAAATTCCAATTCAAACAGTGTACACTAATCTACAAATAACAAATTACCAGACTAAGATCAGATCTGGAGGTAATGGCGAATGATCTTCTAGAAGCATTCAAGTGAATCCGAGCACAAACAAGTCGAGTACAAACGAAGACAATGAACATGACGCTCACAGCGAATCCAATCACCGTCATGACCAAATTTATCCCAGACGATATCATATCTCACGACAGCAAATCGCAACCAGTCCGATTAATTAAATCTAAAGAAATCTTAAATACATATCTAACCTTGTCCTACACTACATCAAGAGTGGTGGTTGGTGGTAGCAGTGACAGAGAGTGAGGGTGTGGGACTGTTTCATAAGTGGAGAGAGCCATGGTTCCTCCTCCTCATTAGTAGTGCATTATAGAGTCAGATCTATACACAGTGAAGTCTCGGACCAGATGATCCAAATAAAATCCATTTGCTTTTTCTTATATTTTTAATTTTCATCGTCATTCTTATTTATTCTTGTCTTGTTCACGGGCTCATGAATCGAATCGCTTTTTATCTTTTTCATTATTGGAGATCTGCCAAAATATCTTCGGTCTCAAATATACTCTAATTAAAATTAAATTAAATAATCCAACGTTAATGTCACTCTGACTCAATTTTTATCTTTTAATCAATTACGTAAGCGTAATGCCATATCTGGTTACCTTTGAAATATCTCGTTTTAGATAAATTTTACTATTTGGTTCCACTTGTAACGACATTTGGTCCAAATTGCCTTTAATTTAAGGTAAATTTTACCTCCGTCATGGTATCATAGCATTAGTAGTCCAGCTTATCATATAAAATTATTTCCTTCTTCCATTTCCGGTCCATATTTCTTTACACAGATTCTTCCATGTGTATAGGAGGGAAAATTCAGTGTAGTATCTTGATTCGGGAGATAATATGGGCAACCAAATCGCTAATGTTAGCATCGTCAAGAGCAATGATGTTTGTCTTAAAGTACGGTAAGTATGTGTTTGTGGTTATATTATAATTAAACTAACATATACAAAGAAACTCATTGATCGTGATACACTCAACTCTATGATATGTTAATGGATTTTGAGAACCATAGATCCAAAAATAACTTTCGCGATTCCTTATTATGATAAAACGAAGCTACTTTGGTACTACTTGAAGAAACAGATTAACATTGTTAGTGGTTTGAGATTGCAATAACTCCATGCAGAAATTGTTGGCTGTACACAGACCAAATCCATGTCGCTTGAGGACTACTGCAACAAGTTAATGGGTTTTTGTGATGATCTATAAAAGCTTGAGCATTTGCAAATTTGGAATGTGCACCTATAATGTGGTTGGCAAGTTCGATGGTCATTGAGAAGAGGAAAATTTTCATCAATTTTTAATTGATGTGGATGATGATCATTATGTAATAGTTCGATCAAATTTACTATCTCGAGTTTCGGCGCCCTCATATCTCATTCTTGTTCAAGAAGAGCGCTTTTAGGATATTGCTCGAGGAAAAGTAGGAAATAGGTATATCCATGCCTTTACGTTGCAAGCTGATCTACCTAATAGCCGTTTTGATCGTCCTGACAAATCTTAACTTTCTTGTTCTCATTATAAATAGTCAAGTTATGAGGTTAGCAGTTGTTTCAAGCTTTATGGCTACTAGATTGGTAGGGATCAAAAGCGATGTGACCGCAGTAATAATACTAGAGCGGCTGGTCGAGGATCTAGTGCTACAGTAAAAGCAAATACCATAGTGGGCAACAACCAAAGTCACGGTACTAGCATCTTTAATAATGGAGTGTTAAAGGAAGGTGAAAGTATATCCTTGACAAACTTAAAACCCGAGCAAATCCAAATCCTACTCAATATGATTAGTAATCAAACAATAGGTTCAAATGATAGGTGAGTCTTCTATAACTTCTTGATAATAGATCCCGGTGCCTCTCATCATGTGATAAAAAATGTATCTTTTATGATAGACATTTGAGAAATGGACACATGTCCAATCAGTTTGCCGGATGAACATCAGACCGTTGCAAACAAGGAACGCCGAGTTATTCTCACTAATAGAATAACCCTTGATCACGTTTAATTGTGCCTAAATTACATTGCAATTTAATTTCGGTTCCGCAATTAGTTGATAATTCTTGTAGTTTTATATGATTGACCGATGCTTTATGGGCTATACAGGACTAATGCACGAAGAGTCTGATTAGAGTCGATGAGGGGAAAGATGGACTATTATTTTCGAGGGATTCTTACAGTATGTGCAGTGATAGTCTCAAGATTATCATCATTTGAGCTATGGCATCGACGACTGGAGTATCCATCCGATAGAGTTCTAAAGTTAGTTCCTGCAATTCAAAATAGTGTTGGTAAAAAGAAATTGAATAAAGTACGTGTAATTTGTCCTTAAGCTAAACAAACCCGTGATAATTTTCCTATTAGTGATAATCAGGCTAGTCGTATATTTCAACTTATACATTGTGATATGGGGGCCTAATAAAATACCTTTGTCTAGTGGAGCACACTATTTTTTATTTTTTTTTACATTGGTGGATGATTTTTCTAGAGCAGTTTGGGTTTACTTGTTACATTCTAAAATTAAGATATATAAAGTATTTTGTTCATTCTTTTCCATGATGTTACGACAATTTGAAACTAAAGTCAAAATTGTGCGTAGTGACAATGGAACTGAATTTAAATGCTCTGAATTATTTTGATGAGAATGACATAATTTTTCAATCTTCATGTATTGGTACACCTTGAGAAAATTGAAGGATAGAGCGTAAACATCAATAAATACTTAATGTGGGTCGTGCATTAATGTTTCAAGGAAATCTATCCATTACTTTTGGGGGTGAATGTATTCTCAATACTATGCATTTGATAAATCGTACTCCCCCTCTACTTATTACAAAATAAAATACTATTTGAAGTCAGAAACGACCTTCAATTTTGCTCAAAGATTATGTCACACATATAGTTCGAAAAATGAATCCCTCTCAAAGTTTATCAACCTCTACTTGTTCCTCAAGTACTTCCTATTCCATTACACATTTTGTGAATTGCGATAAATTCTTTATACGACACTATTGTTTTCTTACATCTATAATTGCAGGACTTGAACCTCGTATTTTTAGTGAGGCCATAAAGGATATTGGTTGGAGGGAGACGATGCCAAAGGAAATACGAGTCCTGGAGGATAATGAGACTTGGATCATGCAGACATTATACCCCTAAGAAATAATGCACTGGGATGCAAATGGGTATATAAAATCAAATATCATTTGGATGATACAATTGAATGTTTCAAAGCGTGTCTTGTTGTTTTTGAAAACCACCAAGTTGAAAGGATTAATTATTACAAGACTTTTGCTCCGATTGCGAAGATGGTTATAATTCATGCATTTTTAGTAATGGCCACTGCCGAAAATTGGGAATTACATTAGATGGGTGTATATAATGTTTTCCTTCACGGTGACTTGGTTGAGGAATTTTATGGAGTTGCCTCTTGGTTTTACAATTCAGACACCCGAAGTAGTATGTCAACTAACGAAGTCTTTGTAGTGTCTAAAATAAGCTCCGAGATGTTAGTTTGCTAAATTAACTATTTCTTTGAAGAAATTTGGCTTTATTCGGTCATACTTTAATTATTCCATCTTTATTCTCAAATAAGGAAATGTGTACATCAACGTCCTTATTTATGTCGATGATCTTATCATATCAGATAATGATTCATCTGTTATTTTCCCCTTTAAGAGGTATCTGGGGAAATGCTTTCACATGAAGGATTTAGGTGTTTTAAAATACTTCCTTGGAGTTGAGGTGGCTCGTAGTCCAAAAGGTATTTTTCGGTGGCCACAAAAATACAATCTTGACGTTATTGCTGAGACGGGTCTTTTAAGGGCTAAACCTGTAGATTTTCCTATTGAGCAAAATCATACTATTGCTCTGGCTCAGGATGCATTTCTTAGTAACCCGGAAAAATATAGATGTCTTGTTGGTCGCTTTATTTATTTATCATTTACCCGGCTTGATTTGGCCTATACAATCCATATCTTGTCTCAATTTATGTAAGAACCTCGCCAAAAGTACTATGATGCAGAAATCTGTTTGTTGCGGTACTTAAAAGGGTGTCTGGGTTAAGTTATTCTTCTGCAGTCAAATTGTGATTTATTCTTGACTAGGTGGTGTAACTGAGATTGGATTAGTTGTCCAATAACTCGACGACCTCTAACGGGTTGGCTCGTATTTCTCGGATGTTCACCGATTTTAAAAAAATCTAATATACAGTCTCTCGTTCATCGCAGAGGTCCAATATTGCTCTGTGGTCGTAATCACATCTGAGTTGAAATGACTTAAAGCATTGCTCCTGAGTTTAGGGATGAACCATCCTCGAGTTATGATCTTATTCTATAATAGTAAGTATGTCTTACATATTGCTCAAAATCCCGTGTTCTATGATCACACCAAGCATATTGAAGTAGATTATCACTATATTCAAGATGTTAAAAGGAATGTCTCATTACCATCTCGCATGTATATACAAATGAACAACTTGCTCACATTTTTCACCAAAGCATTAGGTAAGCACAAATTTATGCATTTACTTGGCAAGTTGACATTTATGAAAAACATTCTCCAACTTGAGGGTATATTATAGTACCATGTATACCTTGAAATATTATTTAGGGTTATTTCCAAAAACCAACCGCAGGTTTGAAAAATTAGCCAAAAACCTACAACTTTTTCATTTTTAGCCAAAAACCAACATTCTGACAGTTTCCATTCATTTTAATGTTCATCCGTTAGTTGATGAACAGTAATCAGGGGTATTTTGGTCATTTTCAATTTTTTTTAAAAATAAAAATTAACTATAAAGCAAAAGAAAATAAAAAAATATTTTTTAAAAATCGGAAATTACAAAAATACCCTGGTTACTGTTCATCGACTGACGGATGAACAATAAAATGGATGGAATCTGTCAGAATGTTGGTTTTTGGCCAAAAATGAAAAAGCTGTAGGTTTTTGGCTAATTTTTCAAACCTGCGGTTGATTTTTGGAAATCTCTCTATTATTTATATGGATATTTTCTTTTTTCCACCATTTTATAAAAATAATTTAGAAATCTCCTCACTTTTAAAAATAATTCAAAACTGGACCTATTTTAATGTGAAAAGTGGTTTTGGGTAAAGATTGTGTGGTTTTACTCAATTTCTATCTTGTTTTTACTAATTGCATTAAATATTTATTTTTATACCATCATTATTAACCAAATATTAAATTGCATTATTTTTATTAAAAATTAAAATAAAAATAATTTTTTTTAATTTTAAATTAAATAATACATTTTAATTTATTATCTTTAATAAAAAAATATGAATTTGTTTCATTTTATTTTTAAACTAAAATAAATTCATATTTATTTTGAATTTTTAATTAAAAATAACAAAATTAAAATCTTATTATTTAATGAAAAATAAAAATAAAATTATATTTATTTCACATTTATATTAAAAATAAAAATTTATTTTTATTTTAATTTTTCTATTTTACTTATATATGTATATTGAGATTTATGAAAGGACAAGACCTACACCATTACAATCTTTCTCAAAATCTACTTTTAAAGTATTTCCAAGTTTAGTAAGTATTTAAATTAGGTAAATAAATAAAATTTAAAATTAAAAACTTTATTTAAACAAATTACCCCTTACAAACAAAAAGTTTAAGAAAAAAAGAAAACAAATATTTTTAATATTAACTATTTGAGCAACTTTTTTATTTTATTTTATAATAAAAATTTATTTATTTTAAAATATATTTTAATAATAATTACAATTTGGATCTTTCTAGGTGTCTGCAATTATTTATTTGTTTATTTTAATCAAAATCTCATGGTAGACACGAATTTATACGTACCAAAATTTAGAAATTAATTTTTTTTAAGATAAATTCTAATTTTCAGAATCTGCTGACTTGAATATAGCTTCATTCTTCTAAGAAATTTGAAAGTTCTTCACAACAGTTTTTGACTTTGAAAACCCGACAAGGAAATCGCAAAGAAAATGAAGACCTTTGAAATCTCGAGAGAAGACTATTCAAGGACTGAACTTGGAAATGAAGTAATTTTCCAAAGAAATTGGCCAATGAAGCGGTAGAACTCATTAAACCGACTTGTCTTGGCTTTAATTGTTGAGCAAGTCTCTTCTTCATATATGTATATATATAGATCCATATGGTACCCTTATATCATATCAAATCTAAGATTACGACGTTAAAATTCTCTGCAAGGCAAATGGATAAGGAAATGAGAGTGTACAAGGAGATATATTCATCGGAGGGTGGAAAACTCATGGATCCGAAGTTGATAACATTGCTGGAGTATTTCAAAGAGCTATGGGATCGAAAGAGAGAGCTGTTCGGGAAAATGTTCTCGACAAGTGATGAATTGGTGGAGTTGTTGAAGGAAATCGGAGAAAAAATGAGCAGCGCAAAGGAATCGACATCCACGAGAAGCTTAAGGAGGAGCGTCAGCGTTGGTTCGCGTGGAATAGTAAGACCGGAGCGATTTAAGGTCAAAATTGTCAAGGCCAATGGTGGCGACGATCGGGGTCAAGTTCAGACCATCTCCACGGCTTCAAAATAAACACGCACACGATTTTTCTTCCATGCTTCATTCTTTAATTTATTTATTTATTTTATTTAAGAGAATCCATACATATATTCTGTACTATAATCGTAAGGTATTGAATAGTTGTAAATTCTTCCATACTTTAATTTTTAAAAAATTAGTTTAAAATTTATCTGATTTTTAATATTCAATTTCGTTTTAAATTTATTATTTTTAAATTCAGTCATAATTTAAATAAATACATAAATTCGATTTTTTTAAATATTTTAAATAAAATATTAATTTAATATTTTATTTTAATATAAATATATAATATTTATAATATTTAGAATGGATTATATTTAGCTCCAATACTTTTAATTTTATAATTTAAAATTAAATTTATTTAAATAAAAATTTTAAATTATATAAATTCGAATTCAGCTCTTGAAAAGTTTGTTTCTCCTCGATTCATTTTCAACCGCAAAACAAAAGAGTCATCTTGCTTGGTAGATTATGTATCCAATTAAGCCGATAAAATTAGGAGCAGCTGCCATCAATAACAAGTGAAAGAATATGTGACACCATAAAAGAGTCGAGAGATGCATAGCAAATAATTTCTAGAAGTTTGTCAGGTACAAGTTTGTCATCCAACATTTTACTCATTCACAAATATGCATATTTTAGTGCGGTTACCAGTGCATCATATCAAGTCTGACAGTTCAAAATTATTGTAAACTATGATCAACCCGTTCCACAGATGTTAGCAAGGTGGTCAGCAGAAAATGGAAAGGCCAATAAGAAGCAGCCAAATATTACATCTGCAACTCTAAGAAATCACAACACGGTGTCTACATTGATCTAGTGCATAATATCTGTATCACTGAGGACCGAATGAAAAATGGTACCCTTGACAACTGTTTATTACAAATCTATTTGGTAAAATAACGTCTATCAAAATTTATAAAGAGAACAACACACAAAACATTAACACAACACAATATACAAAGGCTCCAAGAGGTAAATGCAAGGAGACTATCACTACTATCACTACAGATATATTTAGTACACAAACACTAAAGAAGTAAACTCTAATGCTCACTACTCACCCTGAAGCCTTATTAATTCCCTGGTACTTATCTATGCATATCAGGTCTAGCAAGATCATTGTAAAATGACAGATTATTCTGAGTAGGTGGTATCCCAACTGACCTATTTGGAAATGTAGCAAATCCTTCTTTGAAGGTAACCCGTGGCACTAACTCAGCATAAGAGGCTGATGTAGGGTGTGTGTATCCATTGAAAGAGGGTTGAGCAGCTTCAATGTTCGGCTCAAGAGTCGGTCTTTGACTGAATGCATTTTACTGAGACCTTGTCTCTCTGTATTGGCTGTTTAGATGTTGATCATTCATAGAATGACTTGTCCAGGAATTCATGTATGGCATGGTGGATAATGAATTGGGAGCAACCAGAAAATTATTAGCAGCATAACTGGACCTATTACTGAGGTCGAGAATTGGGTTATGTGAAGTTAACCGACTGTGAGGATCAGGATAATAATCTTCCAAACTTAATTGAGAACCGGAGTCCAGAAAGGTGGTTTTTCCTGACTCTACAGCAAAGTTGGTCGGTAACCTGAAAAGGCCACCAAATCCAACAGGAAGCTCAGCCCTATCTGCAATTTTAAATCCATGAACAGTATTAGATTCAGTAGATTTTATCACAGATGCATTTGCCATAGATGACGAGCTGCTCATTCTCTGTTGCAGTGTCAACCTAGCCTGTTTAAGTGACTCCAGCACACTGTTCAACTCTTTGGCTGGTTCAGTTGGCACCAAGGCATAGAGATTATTTTGCCTCCCAGAAACATCTCCTGTGCTGCAGCTACTGCTTGTTTTAGATGCAACGAAATTTGCCAACTGGTTTCCATCAGAATCAAGTGGATGTAGATGATTCTGAGGGCTCTTTGAAGGCAGACAATTGCCATTTTCAAGGTTCTTCTGATTGTGCTTTTCTTTTGCAGTAGGAAATGCAAACTCTTGAATCTGAGATTCAGAAGCAGAAACATTGCAGCATTTCTGACCATTCAGAAATTGCTTGACATTCTGAGAAGGTGGTATAGAGCCATTGACCTGATTCCTAGACAACTCATGGGAGAACTGAACACCTTCCATCTTTGACAGTTCAATGTTTAACTTAACTCTGTCCTTCTCAGACTTCGCCAGTTCAAAGCTGTTAGTGTCATCGGGACACAAAGCATGAGCCTTGACCTCCTCCCTTTCTTCTGTAATATCAGACTGATTCCCAGGGTCACAAGAATCCTGCGAAATGAAATTTAAGAATAGAAACCCCATGTTAATTTTAATACCAGACTTTAGAAAGAAGCACCAATCACATTTATCACGAAAGAAATAAATACAATGCTCTTCCCTTTTTTCTTGTTTGTAATAATTCATAAACTTCTCAATCTTACATCACACATACCCAAATCTAATTCTTACACATTGAAGTCTGAAACTTTTCAATAGCTGAGTGTGTCTTCTCATTGGCAAAACAAGGCCATACAACAATTTTCAGGACAGTAAATCTTTCTAATTTGCCATCTCATGATATTAAATAAAGATAAAATTACATTGGTGTACATCAATGCAATGTAAGCTGTACAAGTAAAACTATAGGGATACACCCATCACTCTTGTGCGTATTGAGATATCCAGATGACATCAAATATATCTTTTAAGAAGAACTAATTCTTTTAGATAGAAATAAATGTTTCTTCTTCTCATTCATTTACTGAATCAGAAGTAAACTATAACATTAAAACTAATTCTAATTTTTAAGATATTAATCAACTAACTTATCTCTACAACATCCTTATCTTTTTACAGTACCCCTCAACAAGCTAGGGAGTAAGATTCTGATTGTGAACAAAGTTCTCATTGGAACAATTCACACCAAACCCCCATCTTCACATCCAATGCTGCCCTTTTCAAGCATAGAGAATTCACTAGCTTGGTATTTGATTCGATCAAAACCTAAGGAAAACTAGGAAAGGTCCAGAAAAGTTGATAGTAAAGCAAAATCACCAATAGCTTTAAAGTTATGTTAAGAGTTTAAGGTTTTGGATAGCTACAATTTACTCATGCACTTTTTTCCCATATAAATCAATTGATAAGAGTTTTCAAATGATCATTTTAAAAATTAAAATAAAAATAATAATAATAAAAAGAGTGAAAAACACAAGTAATTTCAAATTTATACAGTTTCTTATTTACTAATTATCTACTTATCTACGCAGTTTTTTACTTATATGTACTTGATGCAAGAGTATTCATTTATCCTACCATTAGATCCCATTTAACTCCATAATTTTAAAAAATAATAGTAATAAAATAAAATAATGATATCCACTGAATAATGATTTTAACTCAATGAATACAAACCTTAGTTCCAATTGAAGTTCCAATTTAATTGAAGTTGAGCTTAATAAATAATTATAAATGATATTGAAATTGATACAGACGGCATAAAAGAAAATAAAGAATAAGAAAGTCTGTAGGAAGAGTACAAATGTTATTGATATTTATTTTTGATTTCATCTTGATCTTCCAATTTGAATAAGTAATTAAGGGTGGATTTGTATCAATACTCCACTTGAAAACTCAACTTGTCCTCAATACAAAATTTAGGAAATCTCCGGTGGGTGGAAATGTTCTCTGCCTAGATTGAGAATATCTCTAGTCAATGCATTTAAAGTGCCTTTATGATATTTTAGTGGTAGCCCTTGAAGTTTGTCCTCTCATGATTAAAAATCAGAAAGAATTCAGGTCAATTAACTTCAATGGTTTGAAGGGATGCTGGTCATTGAATACCGAACACAAAATTAATGGCACCCATGTGAATACCGAACACAAGATTAATGGCACCCATGGGAAGGGGATAAAATCTTGAGTTATTGCTAGCTCGAAAAGTTGAACAGTCACGTTAGTATATAATTGATTACGATAAAGAGTGAGTTTTGTCGGTGCTGATTTGCACTTTTAAAGTAAAAATCCTCTTTATATATAATTTCAAAATATTAACCAATTATTTAGTAATGGAATTATGAATTGCCCCACTATCAACTAAAATAAGTACCTTCAAATTCCTAGTAATTTCATAGTTGCATAAATATCCTTGTGTGAAAGTGCATTGAATGAGATTTCAACAAAAGTATACGAGTTTTGGACAACTAAGGCCCGTTTGGATCACTTAAGAGATCAAATTAATAGATAGGATTAATAGATAGGGATCTAAACAGGTCTCTTAAAGAGACCTCTTAATTTTTAAAAGTATGAGCTCTTAATAATTATTTCATTAGTTGACTCAACCCTACTAACACCTCTTAATACCTCCTAACATATTGTAAAATACTCAATAACCCCACAATCTCCAACCCCTATTAATTATTAGCTAGCTAACTAGTTAGTAATTAATAAGGCCATGTTGGTCATTTAGTCACTATTTGCTAATTAATTACTAATGAATCCAAACACCTCTTATTAATTATTAGCTAACTAATTGTTAGTAACTCTTAAAAATTAGTTAGTTAATTATTAACTCTTAAAGGATCCAAACACCCTCTAAGTCTATTTCAATTTCTCCTTCTCCAAGTCAGTGCGTTCTAGCAGCGTTAGGATGGCTGTCCAGCAATGATGCCCAGGTACAATTTGCACCGAAAACACAATGCTTTAACAATTTCATTAACAATTATGTTTTGTTGATCAACCTCCCATGGCTTCGAAGAATCTTGTTGTGCTACAGGTGGAGTCGTAGCAACTGTTTTGAATTTGACATTTGAGTAGAATCTAAGTTTGCGATTGCATTCCATTTTTTAGCCGCAGATTCACAAGCTGGGTTTAATTTTTATTCATAGTTGATGGCTAAACTCATAGATTGATAAATGGTTCGTGACCTGTGGCTTGTAAATTCCAATGTTGGCCTTAAGTCCTTCCCTTAAGCCATTAAGGAAAACACCCAGGAGGGAGTGTTTTGGCCAACTAGATATGTGAGCAAATCTTTTGGTATAACAATAGTTTTTCATTGTTAATCCATGCAAAAAGATCAAGTGCATCTCCTTCAAGATACACGGCAACGATCTGAACCTTCAATTCCTACGGTTTAGTAATATCGAAAATATTTTTCCGCCTTCAAAATCAGCTGCGAGGGTCACATCCCTCAAAGTAAAGGAGTTCCTTTCTGGTGGGAGGATGTCATTTAGAGTATTTGTATCTCTATGACGCATCTCACTCATCAACCGCATTTTCTCCCCAAGAATTATGGTGACAGTTGATAACAAATGATTCTCTTTTGTCCTCAGAGTGAGCAGAGAGAGCTTTCATGGCAACATCCATGATCTCCATCCTCAATGCGAGTACGGCAAACTGTTGTAAAACAGCCTCATTTATTTGATTTGGGATGGATTTATTAGTGGTTGTGGTTGTTGCAGTGAAGCTTTATCAGTATAATTAGAGGGCTCAGGTAGACACCGTTGTAATAGAGATAGTGGAAAAAGAAAGATTAAGAAAGAAAGTCCATAAGGAAATGACTAGGCTCCAAGTGTGTTATTGGTATTGATTCTTTTTTAATGCTAGTCAAGGAAAAGAGCAAAGCTATTTATACTAGAAATTTAAATGAACAATATAAATGAAAAACAATATGTTCCTAAAATTAGAATCGATGAGAAATTTGAAAAATATTCGAAGAATATCTCCCTTCAGTCAACTAAATGCCAATCAGCTTACATTTCATCTTGAGTCCTTTTGATCTTCTTTCTTGAATAAGTAATTAAGGGTAGACCTTTTGATCTTTCTTCTTGAATAAGTAATTAAGGGTGGATTTGAATCAGAAACTCTCTTCTAGCACCATCTTCAACCGCAAATAAAGAACTGGGAGGTTCTTAAAGCACTTCAGTCAACTTTTAACAAGTTACTTTGACCATATTTCTCACACACTTAGATTACCCAGAAGTTTACTTGAGATAGTAATTACTTTTATAAGTTTGATATTATTCCTTCCTCACCCAGATACCGTGTGCTTTTGTATCAGATATTCTTGGGATTTTAAAATTTCCTATTCCAAAGGATCCTGTATTTTAAAGGAAATAGAGGCCTAGTTTTTTTTAAATAGGAGTTGAAATGTTCAAAAGTTAGAATCTAGAAATTAGCTATGGAATATTGGAAAATCTAGCCAATTTTTATGTTTCTGTGACAGAAAGAAATTGCTAGAGTTCCTAAAATAATTGTTGGTTGGCAGGTCCATTTATTAAACTAAATGGGTAAGGCAAAGGATAGTTGGATCTATAGCCAGCCAAGTCCTCAGAGAAAAAATTAACATAATGATGAAAATTGACATAAAATCTTTTCTATTAATATTGCAAAAAAGGTATGATAACTCTTCAATATGGGTTCTAAATGCATAGGTTTTGATGAGCATACCGGTGTGCTGCCATTATTTTCTTTAAACCTCTCTTCCCATTCCCTCTGGGCCTTTTCCATTTCCTCATATTTTCCAATGAGTTGTGCCTGCTGTTCAAGTGCTTTCTCCATATCTTTATCAGATTCACGTCCATAACAGTTTGCATCAGAGCAGCTTGCAAGTGGGGCATTCTCCTCCACAGGTTTCGAACCCCTTCTTAAGCTTTCAGGTCTACCATCAGAATCAATGGGAGAGACTTCTAACAAAGCAATAACTACATTTTCTTTGGAATCATCCTTGACAGCCTCCATTTTATCCTCCACAACCACTGATCTGGAACACAAACCACTAAAACATAATTGTCTAATATACAGAGTGGAGGATGCAAGATTCAATTGTATGAAGCTAGTGAATAATTAAAATAGGATAGATTAAAATCAACAGCAACTTTCCTTTAAAGACAACAAATTCTGAAGGCTTCTAAACAAAAGTACTACACTGTGTTATTCAGTATCTGATTATATTATCACCAAACAAATATCATGAGCAGTAACTATTTTCCACAAATTACTTGAAAAAAAAGGTTTAGACATCAGTGGTGTATAGAAAATCTATTAATATATCACAATTCCTTAAAACAGAAAAGTGCTTAGCAGCAGCTGCTCACCATGAAACAATACTGATGATGTTCCTAGACATTTAATTCTCTAAATTGAATCTATAAATACAAGCATAAAGAAACAGAAAAGTGGAATGAAACCTACTTAAATGAGAAAATGAAACTACGAACCTTGACTCTTTCCGTCTAATCTGGCGACATGATCTGCCAACACGATGTTTTGGGGATGAACTAACAGATGGGAAACTGCTCCCTCTTCTCCTATAAGAATCCTTGCATTTTTCTGGAGAATGCTTTGCACCTTTGCGGCCTTTCCAAGACAAAGTTCTTTGAGGCTCCCGAGAAGAATCTATTTCAGAACCTGAAAATTCCCCTGATTCATTTCTTCCCAAACTGGAACTGACTGAGTCTTTCGATCCACAAGGGGTTTCTTGGTCAGAGCTAGAATCAAATGATTCACAAATGTCACTAATCCCATTGTTCTCCAATATAGAAAGAACATCAACTGTTGCCTGCTCAGCTTTCTTTCTTTGCAATGACACAATATGTAGTTGTTCCTCCAAGGCTTCTACCTTCATGCACAGAATGTACACATGTGAAAAACATGAAGCAGCTGGGTGTTCATAAGTAAATTAAATTAAAGAAAAACAAATAGATTACCCTTTTGGCCAGTTCATTTGCTCTCTGCCTTGCACTTTTGGAGACAGATCTTTCCGCTAGCAACCGCGCCCGAAGAAATTCAATCGTGATGGCAGAATCCTCCATTGCAGAGCTAGTCCTGATAAAACAATCAACAGATCAGAAATACATAATAAGAGAACATACTGTAGAAGTCCCGATCAGCCAAGTACACATAACTTCAATAGCTAAGTTATCCCATTTCGCCATCTTACATCTATACTAACAGAGTAGCAACAGAACCCTAGTCCAAATTATAACTAAAGAGAATTTGTGATCAACCAATTAAAACAGAACTAAGCCTAGATCTCTCTCCCCTAATCAACTGAACAGCAACATAAGTATGATAAAGTAACGACATCTAAAGCAAAACAGTACATGTAATTATAAACCCAAGTAGTATTACCTCTGATCTTGGTTACCATGACCAGAATTATGCATAATCACAAGTGAAGAGAGCAGAAGAAACCTCACTTTAAACCACAAAACTTCAAGTTGAGGCTCAGGAGGAGAAAGCAGGACAGAGCTAAAATGATGGTTGAGGAGATGACAGGTGTGAGATGAGCGAGAAGAAGAGGTACCTTGGAGTAGAAACCCCCATGATGACTTTACTTTCTTTCACTTAAATTTAGAAAGAGATTTTACAGGTAACTGGGGAGAAGCTTCTTTACGGAGACCACTTAAACGAAGTTGGTCCCGCACCACCATTCACATCTCCTCTTCAAATTATTATTTTTTTTTTTTTTCTACCTAATCATATCCGTTCTACTCTCTGAGGACGAGCAGAAAAATTAAATGGCTATAATTAGACAATTGTTACAAATAAACAAATAAAAATTAAATCAATGCAAGAAGAGAATGAGTAGTATATGAGGACTCCACTTTTGTCTACTACTCTTCATTTTAGTGATGGTATTTTGAATCTATTCAACCCGTTCGAATCCGTTGCTGGTCTAAAACCATCTCCAACCCACACCCATGTCATATCACAAATATAAGATATACCCTATCATTCTATTCTGATTTTCATTCCAACCCTACTTATACTCTATATTCATTTTGGGGTCAAATTATAATTATTTTATTTTTTATGGTTAAATTTTAAATTTATTATTAATATTAAAGATTAATAATTATAAATGATGTGGTGTATTAATAAATGTAAATTAAATTTATACTAATATTATTAAAATTTAATAAATAAATAAGTACTTAAATTAATAATATTGTGTTACTAAAATTTTATTCCGACTTTTGTATTTTATGTTATTTTAATTCAAATTTATTTATTAATGAATATAAAAAAATAAACTATTTAATTAACGTTATCATAACAAAAATAAATACTAAAAGTAGATATCCTTCTATTTAATTTTCTGAGTTACTATATCGATCCCACTTTTTATAAATTTAATTCATGTACAAGTTACATAAATTTTAATTTATCATTATTTATTTTATTATTATTTAGTGTTATTATTTAAATTTTCACATTATATTATTATTATCATTAAGAATAATTAATTTAAATATTTTAAAATTAAAAAATTTAATAATTTAAATTTTGATATTTTAAATATCATATAATTAATGTTAATGTATAATTAATACTTTATAACTATCAAATATATGATTAAAAGGATACAAATATAAATTTAATTTTGTAAAATTGCAAATAGGTCCAATAGAGCGTGGAGGAAAGTAAAACACTATTAATAGTGAGGGATTTATGTGCAAACATCCTATATTTTCTCGAAATCACAAATGGGGTATGTGAATTGGATTTCAAATTTGTAATTTTTCTACCCTATATATGAGATAGGGTAGAAGGGTTGGAGTTGGCCTAAGTGTGTGTCTAGGTAGATTTTTCATTGGAGATTAAATTTTTCATCAGCGATTTACTAATTTAACAAGCGATTAGATTTTTAATTAATAATTTTCAGAATGCTACTTCAAGTAGTTTTTCATGAATCGCTAATAAAAAAAATTCTCATTTTACCTTTATCAATTTATGAGAATTACTAAACTACCCTTAATAATATTAAAAGTTTATTTATTAAATATGATTAAAAATATTTAAATATATTTTTTAGTTAATTTATATTTTATTTATTTATTAATTAGTTTATAACTAAAGGATGTTTGATTTTAAATTAAAAATCTTGAAAGAATAAATTATTTGAAAAAGAATACTAACGCTAATAATTATATTGTAAGGTAAAAATAATATATTGTATTATTTACGTAATTTTACATCTAACAGCTACTTCAACATCTAATTGTTATTACCGAACACTCATGTCAAATCGCTACTTCAACATTTAATTTAACAGCTAACAGTTAATCGCTACTTCAACATCTAATGTAACATCTAGTGTCAAACATACACTAATTTCTTTCCGTATATAATGAATTTATATTATATAACATATTTAAAAATAAAAATAAAAAAAAAATCTCCATAGTTATTACAAAATTAATGTGCACACCGTGAGAAATCAACCTTATGTTGAAAATAAGTCAAAATGGCTATTTTTATATTTCGTTTATATTATACCAATCCGCAACATTATATAAAAAAAAAATTAAAACAAAAAAAATTACAACTTTACGATATTTTATTTAGTATTTTTTATTGTTCAATTTTCTATTTTTTTATTAATAATAATAATAATATTAAAGATTTTATCGTTTTATTTATCGTATACAACAGTCTAATTTTCAACCGAAGGTAAAGAGAATATATTTTAACTGTTTTATAATAATTTTTTTTAATGAATTTTAAATCTTTTCTTTTCCACTACTTATTTGCATTTTTCTCTTCCGTTTATTCTTTCATTGTATAGAGTTTTATATTCTTCTCTTTCATTCCATCACAAATTTCATAAAAAAAATAAATAAAAAAAATTCAATTGAGTTTTTCACATATTTTCTTTTTTTCTTTCTTACATGTTATTTTTATGTTGTTAATTCTAACACGTAAGTCACTTTTCATTTGTTGTGAATCCGGTTAGTTAGGTTTTTCATTATTTTTTGTTCAATTTTATTTTATGTGAACCTTAATAATTTTTTTTTCTATTTTATTTTTTATTTGGTGACATGATTTGTGAAGGTAGAGAATTTCAAATTATCTATCATCATTCCAAAGCAAATAAAAGTTTCAATAATGTTTATTTATTCATTTATATTACTATTATTTTTTTTTATCATATGAATAAGATTTATTTTTTATATTTTCTTTTTACGATTTTTAATGTTAAATTCTATAAAGTATGACTACTCTATTTTTCATCTATAATCGAGTTATATATATATATATAATATCTTTTTTAATTTTCGCTGCCAAAGTATTAATTGTTTTTTTTTTCTTTTTAATTTTCTTCTTACTTTCTTTTTAAATTTCTTCTTTTTTTATTAGGTGAATATAGTCATCGCTAAAAAATCATAGCTCAAATCCTAAGTAATGGTATGTTAAAACTGACTTCTTAGAGATATTACATGTATATTCTTCACTAACTTGAAGCATATGTTTTAAAAGTACAATTGTTTTAAAAAAATAATTTTTACGACGAAATGTTTGAAAATTGATGTCTGGGTGGCTATTATTATTATTATTATTAAAATTTAATCATACTCAAATTTTTAAATATTTAGTAAATTATATCTCAATTTTATTATTATTGTATATTTTTTTAATATATAAAATTCTATAACCATTATTTCAATTTTATTATATATATATATGGGAAAATTACATTAAAAAAATGGGTCAAACAAATTTTAAAAATTCAAAACTAATCCAACAAAACTTTATTTCTATTTTTGAGACATCCAAACTTTGATTTTCAAAAATAGACCTTCACACCTTCACAAATTCTATTTACAAACCACCTTCACAGATCAGTGTATAAGGTCTTCACAGAAGGCTAAGATGGTCAATCTGGTTCATTTTTTAAAAGTGAAAGTTTGAAAGATTATTTTTGTAAAATTTTCAAAGTTGGACTATATAATGTAAATAAAAGTTATAAAATAACAAAAATGAAAATAACATATATATATATATATATATTAATTACTTTTATGTTGAATTTGTGATTCGACATTGATTTTATTTTTACTTGATTTATGTCATAGTCATCTATTAGTTTTCTAAATTTAATTTTAAAAACTCATTTATATTTTTATTTGTTGTCAATTTTCATTATAGTAAAGGTGTCAACTCGTGTGAGCGAATCGAGTTTGACTGAACTCAACACGACTCGATTACGTTTATATCTAACTCGACTTTACATTTATATCTAACTTGACTCGATTACGTTTAGTAAACAAGTTGTAATTTTTCAACTCGACACAAATTCGTTTAATACGCGTGTTAATATGTCAATACGGTTAATTTGGTTAGATAACTCAAAATCTGTAACCGTACAACTCGATTACCCGTTTAACCTGTTTATCTGTTAACTTATTGAACTGCTTGTGCATTAACTCATTTAACCTTTTGTATTTTTTTGCATTAATCCATTTAATATATTTATGCATTAACCCATCTTACTTGCTTTTCCATTAACCCGTTTAACCCATTAAATCAAAACATATACACATTCACCTGCAAATTTGAATAAAACTAATAAAATTCAGAAATAATATGTCAAAATCAAAGAGAGACATTGACTCCTAATTTAAAAGAACTAGGATTGAGATTATTAATGTTATAAAAACATAACACATGATAAATTGACGATGAGATTATTGACTATGCAAACCACGAAAAAGCAATAAGCTCGTTATGTTTGAGTAATGATTGGTTGATGACGAGACATGAGGTAGAGGAGATGAAGCTGTAACGGACGATTGAAGGTAAGAGGGGAGGCAGACAAACAAAATAACTTCTATTTTTCTAAAAAATTAGGGTTTTATTAGATTGATTATATATATATATATTAAAAATTATTATTTAATCTTTCAAAATTATATAAATTTTATTTTGACCGAAAATTATGCGGGTTGACATGTTAACCTGTTAGTCAAACCCGACTCAACTCGTTTATAAGCAGGTTAAACGCGCCATGTCATAAACAGATCAAAATTCATTTAGCTTAAACCTGACCTACTTATTTTTCGTGGGTTCGTGTCAACTCATCGAGTCATGATCCATTTTGACACCCTTAGGGTCAGGGGTCTAACAAATAGATAGATGAGGAGTTTGTATTTTTAAATAAATAAAATAATGCGACACGATTTTTGACTAGGGATGACAATGAGACAGGTCGGGGCATGTCCTTGGAATATTGGACCTGTCTTGCCTGCAGACTGGTCTGACCTGCCCCGTTCTGCCCTGCGATGCGGGGGTAAAATGTTCAGACCCGTGACCTGCCTTTCCCCACGGGGACTTAGTTTGCTTTATTTTACCAAAAAAATGTATTTAAATTATATTTTTATGTTGTTTTCTACTTTGTCAAAAATTATATTTTAAATTTACAATGATATTTGAGTTAGAAAAATAATTAATTTAATGATAATTATTAATTTATTATTTAATTGATATTTAACTAATTTTTATTTAATAAAATTATTTAAATATTATTAATGTTAATGAAAATAATTAATTTTTAATATTATTTTGATGCTACAAAAATTAAATTTATTTAGATATTTATATTATATCTAATACTAACAGTAAAATAAAATTATTTTAAAAAATTAAAGATAAAAAATAAATAATTTAAATAAAAAATTAAAAAATTAATTAATACGGGATGACGAGTGTGGGGCGGGGCAGGGCACCAATCAGATTTGAACTTGCCCTGCCTTGCATGTGGGGTAGCGCAAGGCAGCCTGTATCGGACCCATTTCACGTACGAGTAGGTCAGTCAGGTCAGAACACCTCGGGGCAAGGCAGGTCCGCAGGTCAGGGCGAAAATTGTCATCCCTATTTTTGACTATGAAATTCACTTTAATTCAGACATATGATTGGAACGAAATTTATCAAAAAAGACCGTCTAATTACTAAAGTTTTAAAAGGCGCTTGGCAGTCTTAAGCACTTATCCAAAGTCTAGTGTCTAAGAGGTTAAGCGGATGCCTAAGCGGAATGAGGTGTTTTATATTAGTCGGTTAATATAATTAATATATTTAAAATTTTTTCAAAAATAAATATATAAATATTATAATTTAAAAAAAAAATTAGTAATACTTATATGAAAATAATATATTAAAAATAAAAAATAAAATTTTATACTACTTAAATTATATATATTAAAAATATTTAATACAAAACATTATCTACGCAATAAAAATACATCGAAATATACTATATATTGGTCTGAGCGATGAAAAATTATCGTTTAGGTATTTAAATGGACCTAGACGTATTTAAGTGTTTCAGGAGGTGGGGTGAGCAAAATCGGGTTGGGTTGGGTTAAAAATCGTTCAACCCATGTTATAATATAATATAAAAAAAGATATATAAATATAATATTTTATAATATATATAAATAATTGGATTGGATTGTGTTATGCTATCTCCAACGAAGCCTTTATTTGTCATTATGAGTCCAAATCCTCTCCAAGTAGGGCTGGACATGAGTCAATCCGGCTCGTGAGCCGCTCGTGATTCGGTTTGGTAATTGCTCGATAAACTTTGTTCATGAGCCAGTGAGTCAAGTTTGAGTTTTAACTTTTAGTTCGATTATTAAATGAGTTGAGTTTGAGCTTGGATGTGTTCAACTCGTTAGCTAGCTCGATAAATTTTATTAATTAAATTATAAAATATAATACATAGATATATAAATAAAAATATAATAAAATATAATTCACTAAGAAGCTGGCTTGAATTTGGCCTGTTTCCTGGTGTGTAATACCAGGAAGCACAATTTTGCTTCCTGGTGATACACACCAGGAGCACAGGCCAAATTCAAGCTTGTTTCCTGGTGTGTAGCACTGGGAAACATGCTTTAATTTTGCCTGTTTTCCGGTATGTATACCGGGAAACTGCTGGATACGTTTTTTCTTCTTGTGGAAGGGTAAAATGGTCATTTTGGTCTATTTTTTTCAATTTTTTTAAAAAAAGTTTAGTTTTGTAAAAATTTTAATATTGGTCTAAAAATATAATTTTTTTAATAAAAAAACCTAAAAGTGCAAATGACCCAAAAAGTGAAAATTCTTTTAAATGGGCTTTTAAAAGAATTTTCACTTTTTGAAATTTTTTTGAAAAAGTTTAGTTTTGTAAAAATTTTAATATTGGTCTAAAAATATAATTTTTTTAATAAAAAAACCTAAAAGTGCAAATGACCCAAAAAGTGAAAATTCTTTTAAATGGCCTTTTAAAAGTTCAAAATACAATTATAGGCCTGTTTTGAAAAACATATAAAAACAAACTTTTAAAAGTTTAGTTTTCACTTCATAGACCAGGTTTTCCAAAATACCCCTGAAACTTTACAATTCATAGATGCTGTGAATTACGCTCACAACTATGAATCTATATATATTATAAAGCAGAAACTTTGACGATACTTAGCAAGCTGATGTGGCGCGCTCTCGTATCAGTATTGGGTTGAAAAACAACAAAAATGGATACTTTTGAAATTCGAAGCTCTTTTGCAAATAAAATAGTACATATGGCATTGCATTTATTTTATTCTAATTAATTATTTCACATCCCCACTACTACACTACTACATGTACCACTCACTCTTCCTTATTTCATTTAATTACAATACTAAAAACTATTGGTATTTCTAACCAATCATTTATTATTATTATTATTTTAAAATAATAGTGTACTGTATAATTATATCTAAAATAAATATGTAATAAAAAATAATTGAAAGAAATAATACTCTATTTTGTGAATAAATGAATATTTTTAAAATATTTATAATAATTTTCATAAATAAATATTTACTTGTATAATATATAAATTGAAAATTAACAAGAATTACATTGTCTTGTGTGAATTAATTTAATATTAATTTATTTATATATTAGTCTCTATATATAGATTTTCTAATAATTATTTCTCTTATTTTTAGAAATCTTCACGAGAAAAGAACATGCTAAAATAAGTATCAATGTGCTATGCATTAAATTATATGCATTAATGCACACAAATTAATAATTTTAATTTTTTAAAATTTCTCTTAGATGTTACCAACAATTTATTGTTATAAAAACCTACTTTTCATGTATTAGGTTCATATTTTAAACTTCATATTGGATTCGTTCTTTAAATTTCTTTGTCGTCTTCTTCTATTTCTCCCTCGAATCGGGTCTTTTGTTCCTTCCTCAATCAGAAGTACATTTTCCTTTTCAAATTCTACTATTTTATTTATAGTATATTTTTTCTTTTATAATTTTGTTTTATGCCGAATAGATTTATTTATCTTGAAACTTTAAAATTTACTTGATATTTTTGTTTTCAGGTATTTCTCTCTTACATTTCCAACCTTCAAACGGTGAGATTCGAATTTCATCGAATTCAATATATATATTTTTTGTGTTATTTTATATTTTGTGTTATTTCTCTTTTATTATTATTATGAAATATCTATGTGACTTCCAGAACCACTATAATTTATTTGGTACTATTGTTTGTATCACTCCAAACATAAATTGGTAGGAGTTATTTTTTTTTAAAAATTACTACTTATTTATTTATATATTTCCTACAAAAATTACTGTTTATTTATTTTTATTCTATAATATTTTCTCTTTTTTATTAGGTCATATCTGTCCCACTTCAGGAAGATGAGAATGAGAACATGGATAATGAAGACTCATAATTAGGACAACAATGGAAGATTTTTTTTAAATGATTTTGTTTTACATTGCAAGTTATTGTAATTAGTTATTTCCATTTTTATTTCATAATAAAATTACTTTATTCATTTCTTATAATAATTTGAATCTAAATTATAATATTATACCTAATAATGTATCTTTTTTTTTACACATAAGTCTTTCTCAGTTTAATTTTTAAATATTAAACTAGATTTATATATATTAGAAATTTATAAATTAGTATATTCCTTTTAATTTTATAAAATTTAAAATTTTTATTATTATAGCTTCCAAATCAACATATGGTAAGGTACACTTATATTGGATGAATGACAATAAAATCAATATTTAATTATAATTTTTCTTTTAATTTTATTTTACATCTTTTTAAATTTAACTTACTTGAAAAATTTATAATTGGCAAATAATAATATTTTTTGAGATATTTTATAGTAATGCTCAATATTTAAAAAACATTTGTAACTATTGATATTAAAAAATAATCAACAGGTTATCAATAGTAGTATATATTAAGTATATATTTATTAATTATTAAATTTCAAATTGAATGTCGGTTGGAATCATTTACATATAATAGTGATTTTTCTTCTTACATTTATATAAGGAAACCTATAAATTTATTAGAAATTTATATATTTTTCAATTGTATTAATAATTTAATAAATATTCACGGTCACATATTTGTAACTCTTAAATTTATTATTAAAATAAAATAATAAAATAATAATAATAATAATACTCTTAATTAACTAAGAATTGAATAGATGGATAAGAGAATATGAAACATTGACTTTAATTCATTTATAGTAAATAGTAATAAATAAATTTTTAAAAAAATGAAAAGTTACAAATTTGAAAAGATTTTAATTAATGTTCTAATTAGTTGATATTAAAAGGGTAAATTAACTTAATTGTGTATTTAATTAACTTGAATAAATTAAATTGATTAAAAAAATAAATAATATCTTAATAAGATAAGATATTAATATATTATAATGAAAATATCAAATTATATTGAATTCCACTTGATTAAAAAAGTGTTCAATCACTTCGGATTTATCTATATATTTAAAAAAAAATTATTATATTTTTATGGTACTAAACTAAAAAATTAAAATCAAATCAAATACTTCATTTTAAGTATGATTAGTTATTTAACATGAAATTATATACTATATAAATTGCATTATTCTAATTATGTTATACATGAAATTTGGCGTATATTTCTATTTAATATATAAAAATATATAAAAAAATTAATTTTAATAAAATAAAATAAAATAAATGCCGTGCAAAACGCAGGTCTATTTCCTAGTTGCCTATGGAGTGAAAATCAAACTTTGGTTTTGTAAACTTTTCAAAAATGTCCTATAATTATATATTAAACTTTTTATAGTCTATAAAAAAATTTTTCTTTTCAATCCGATTTAAAAAAAAAAAAATTGGGTTGGTTGGATCAGATTGCTCGGATTGAGTTGAGATGCCAATCCTATTTTAGGGCGGTAAAAATATGTAGATAAAATTTTAGAGGATGAAGTGCTGTAAAACGCCTAGTGTGATTTTTAAAACCGCGGTAATTACACTTACCCAAATGAATGGATCTGGATGAAAGAAACGGGCACGGGTCCCTTTTCGACGACGCTCGCTGGCTGTCAAAAACGAGTTTCCGAAAGCTTATGACGTGAGTGACAAAGCTCGACTACATCAGTCTCGCAGAACACGCCTTTTCAAAGAAGGAAAAGAAAATAATGCATTACTGGATTCGAGCTTCTGCCGCCGACTTTGATGGACCTCTGCCTCAACCTCGCAGGCAATTTGCTATTTCTTTCTTTTGCTTTCACCATTACGATCGTCATTCTAGCGTCTCACTTATTTGTTTTTGGATGATCAACAGCGGTCACACAGCCGTCAATATTGGAAATTCGAAGATCGTGATTTTCGGTGGCCTCCTAGACAAGCGGTTTCTCGGCGATGTCGTTGTATATGATACCGGTACAATTTTTTTTTTTTTTTTTTTATTTAATAATTATATTTTATCTTCTTTCGAAATATTTATGTACGTATCTATGTGAGTGCGTTGTATGATTCTGAAGTAGTTCAATATCACGATTTATTATTGATAATTTGTATAGAGTTCGCTATAAGATGATTTCGTAATTTATTTGGTTAGCTTTGCCAGTGGTTTGAAATTATAAACATCAAGAGAGGAGGAAGAAGTTCCAACGTTGGTTATTCTATAACTGAACTGGTTATAACTTTTCGGTCTACCTCTTAGGTCAAACTTATCTTTTGATACTGCATTTCTATAAGTGAAGAGTGATCACAATTGTTGCTTTCTTAAATAGTTATTTTCGTTGTGTGTTTAGATTATATCTGATTAGATCTCCTTTCAGGTGAAATCTTCTCAATTACTTGCATATTTTTCAGTGTTTTATTTTTTTAAATTTTTTTTTAATTTTAAATTTATCTATTTATTCTCATTTTACAATTCTGCTTACGTTGTTGGTGATCTTTAGGTTCTTTTCAGTTTGGTATTGCAAAGTGGCAAAAACAAAGAGCATCCTGTACAGTGTAGGCAGTAATTGATATGGTTGAAATTCATTTTCGCAGAAAACAAAATATGGTTCCAGCCAGAGTGTACTGGGAATGGTTCGGATGGACAAGTAGGTCCAAGCCCTCGAGCATTTCATATTGCTATTGCAATTGATTGTCATATGTTCATTTTTGGTGGACGCTATGGTAGTAGGAGGTATGTTCTTGCAGTAACTACTTTATCAGGTGTAATTGTGAAAAACACTATACACTGATGATGGTCTTTCAAATTTCAGGTTGGGTGATTTCTGGGTCCTAGACACAGGTAAATTATTATTACCTGCATAACAGTTTCACATGACAGACCTCTATTTATTTATTTATAGTGAGTTTAATAGTGATACTTAAGATTTTATTATTTTGGTGCCATCTTTTTAGTGTAACAGTAGAAAGTTGTACAGCATCCGTGAAGAACAAAACTAGTAATTATACTGATTCACAAGCTAGTTTTCTGATATTTCCTTCCACATTTGATATGTTATCTATATAGGAAGTACTTCAAATAAAGTAATTCTTATTTGCAAAAAGATTTTTATGACTGTTTAAGAAGTCTATCACTTTTTATCAATCATGCATACAATCAAGCTCCAATTAATTGTGTCAAAGTTATAGAAGGTGTTAGGAAAGTCACCTTAAGAAATCCAATAACTGTGGTACAAACAATTACTTAGTTTTGACATTGTCATTCAAAAAATTATGGATCATTGATTTGTTTGTACAACTAGTATTAGATAGTGTAAATCAATCATTTTAATGTGAGCCATAATTTTGGAATTTAAATATTTATATTAAGGAACTGCTAATTTCTAATGTGAGCCATAGATTTTATGAAGGCTTTAACAAATTCACTTAGTGTCCCTGAAGTAAGTGCTTATTTGTTTTTCTCCACCTAATACTTATGCCACTTAATTTCATCAAATTCATGAGTAAAATGTCTTAAATTTAAGTGGCATTAGATGCTAAGTTGAAAAATAAACATGCACTAAATTTGGTTAATATCTCATGACTATTTTCTGCAAAATTGCTAAATCCTTTATCATGTGTTTAGAAGAAGAATGCTTGTATTTGTGGTTTATTTAAAGCTCTATGATAACAATTATGTGAACTAGGTTTAAGTTATGTTTGAGGCTGCTTTTGTGATTATGAAATAATTACTTATATGGTATTGAAATGTCGATTATATTCGCACCCTCATTATAAAACTCTCATTACAAATTTATGTATGAAAAAAATTGCATATGAGCAAAATTCAGAGGGAAGTACATAGTTGATATATAACTAGTACATAAGTGATTATTTTATAACCTCCATCGATCACAAGCATAGCCTTCTTAACTCTCTATATGTATGTTCTATGGCTTGCTAAAAAGTGTTCTAAGTGACCTCTGACTATTCTAGATATTTGGCAATGGTCTGAGCTGACAAGTTTTGGCGACTTGCCTTCCCCACGAGACTTTGCTGCTGCTTCAGCTATCGGAAACAGGAAAATTGTTATGTGGGTATTTATTTTCCACTTTTAAGATAGCTTCTGAAGATTTTAATTTGGTGCCTGGTATTAGTGGATCTAAGATGAGTGCAGGTATGGTGGCTGGGATGGTAAAAAGTGGTTGTCGGATGTGTACATACTGGATACAAGTAACTTCTTTGCTCATGCTTCAGGATTTTATATACTTTCTGTCTGTAGTGTTTTAGTCATTCAATTTGTTTAGATTATTGTTTGAAAATCATTTGAATCCTTTAACAGTTTCACTTGAGTGGATGGAGCTGCCAGTTACAGGATCAGTGCCACCTCCTAGATGTGGCCATACTGCAACAATGGTGGAGAAGCGGTTACTGGTATATGGTGGCAGAGGTAAAGTGGATGATGGACTTCATGCTGTGTCAACTTCATACATTCATATACACACACGCACACATGCATACATTAACTGTTTAGGATGCCATGAGTTTTCAGTTTTATTTTCTTCATCAAAGATCACCAATCAAATTCCCCTAGTATGTTTGCATTAGATGAGAGAAAAGTGCCCCATCGAGGAGAGGTAAAGCTTATATTTGATTGGCTGTCAAAATAAAATCAAAATGTTTTTCATAACATATTTGTAGCCAATGTATATCTTTGGGTGAAAGTCGTTAATGGAGCCTACGACTAGAGATTTGGCTTTGCACCTAATAGCTTGTAATTGAGAAGATAGTTGTTATTCCTCATTTAAAAATAATTTGAAATAGTTAAATATTTTAAAATTTTGAGGAAGAATAATAGTTTTTATTGGATATCTTGGCATTCTTGTAATATTGCAAAATGATTAGAGGTAAAACTGGAGATTTTGGATTACTGATATGTGGCGAACTACGTTCAGTAGTCCATTTGATAAATTAATATATAATAGAAAATTTAGTAAGTTATATATAATAAAAAAGTAATTTCTAATGAAAAAGTTTCTGGTTAATTGGAACTCTACTATTTAAGTGCTGCCAAATACACCATGTCATTAAGGTATTCTAGAACATTTTACTCTTATTAGAGTTTATGAAACCACAGTTCCACTTGGATTTAAGTTATTTATTTATTTATTATTTTATGAGTGACTACTTTTAATGTAATTTCTTCCTTCAAATTTTAAGGTGGCGGTGGCCCAATCATGAGTGATCTGTGGGCTCTGAAGGGAATTATTGATGAAGGTTTCTGCTTTATACTCTCTTAGTTTGAGTTATTTAAATACGTACTGGGAAGTCACATATGAGTTGTGTCTATTTAACTCCCGTGTATGGTCTGTTAATAGTTTGGTTGCTGAAATGTATCCCTAGATCATGGCTAAGTTTTGGTTCATCTTTGCTCATGGCATATCTCATTTCGTGATTCTGTGGCAAGTTTCTCTTTTGAGAAGATATTGTGAGAATAGTTTTTTCATGGATTGATTTCTTAAGTTTAGGTGGATAGGGGTAAATGTTGTTGAATTTTTACTTTACTTTTTGTATTTTCTTATTACTTCTCAAACAAATTGAAAGAAAACTTATAGGGAAAAGAACCTTGCAATACAAGGGGGTGTACGAGTAGAGCCTAAGAAAAGGGAATTCATAAAATTAAGAGATTCTAATTTGTTTATAAAAGTTGCGGATTTTGGTCTATCTAGTCCCATGACAAACTAAATTACTAAATATAAAAGATAAACAAATAAAATATATCATTTACTATAGCCGGCCTCTAGTTGGGTCTGACTGATGTGATCGACATGGAATCCTCTTGGAAATCATGTGTGTTAATGCTTTTGTAAAGATATAACACATTTGTTATCACATAATTATCTCACTTGAGTTCTCCCAACAATCTTTTCAAGCATACCCCTTCACATAAACCATGAGCAGCTGCCCACACCTCCGATTCTGCACTACCTCTAACCAACACATATTGTTTCTTACTCTTTCATCTGGCCCAATTCTCCAAAACAAGCATTCATTAACTAGTTGCGATCTCCTATGCACCAAGAGCCTGCATCACGTGTGCACATTTAAGGGTCCTGTTTTGAGGAATAACCCTTTACATGGTGATAACTTTAGCTAATTAAAATTCTTTATGCAGCATGAATATGTTCCTCTCTTGGATCACTGATCAACTACACAATTAATGGAGTGTGGCTTGTATCAGGCTGAGTATGAGATAGGTATTACAACTTACTGTTGGTTTGAATTTCAGCAGTTAACCAAACTAACAATAAGAGAGAAAAGGAAGCTTGCTTGCATTACAATAAATGTATACAAGCAATGAGATATTATGTTCTTAACTTCAGCCTTAGGCTCATTTCTAATAGACTGTTGTTTGTAGATGATGCCAAACAACTAATCCCTTCTAGCTTATTCATCTACAGGGCCAGGACAACACATATTCACTACCAAAATGACCTTATCACTACCCCTCACCTGTGACATAACTAACATGTTCCCCTCAGTCCTCAACTAGCAGTCTACACTCACTCACTCCATGTTGATTCGCTTAGTGATTGACTATATTATCCTGCTGCCTCTTCTTCCTTTGATAAACCGTCATAACAGAAGGTCTAGCACTTACCCTTTAACCTTTTGTATCTCCGGTTATCAACTAGACATTATTATTCTTCACATGAAACTTAACATTATGCTCACAAAGTTTGCAGTCTAATGTACCAGTCTCCTTAAGTAAGTCTGAGACTCACTTCCTCTATGAAACCGAGATCCCTGACTGGACCTTGCTACTTCCACAACAAGGAAGTATTTCAATTTTCCCTAGAACATCAGCTCAAACTACTAGCGAAATATCCTTTCACGTTCCTGTCATCAACATATATATATGCTCAACACTATTTGTTCTGACTTTCACTCTTTTACAAAAAGAACGTCATTAGAGTTACACTGCTTACAACTAGCACCTTTGACAGCCTTAGATGTTGTTGGATGCCACAGAGAGCTTTCTCAATCTACACACCTTTCTTGAATATGGTTAATTCTCTAAGCCCACAAGGACTTCCATTTACACTTCTTCTTCAAGTTCACTGTTTTTAAAAGTGATCAGTGCAGTTTCTCATATGTTAGCCAGCAGCTGTCAATATCAAGTGAGTTGATTGTAAACTTGTAGTAGTCTAAGATGCCTCATATCTCCTTCCATTAGTTAATTTATTAGCCATTTGATATTCGCGAGTTTGAGTAGGACTCATGAACAGAACTCCAAATATGAGTTTGTCATTTCATACCACATGTAGTTTGCTCCCATCTCTATGGTAATGGAATTAATTAACCAAGCCATAACCATACTATTCTCTGATTCGCATGCTTTATAGGCTACATTGTTCTTAGCAGGAACCTTAATAGTACCATTGATTAATCGCAACTTTCTTATCCCGTAGATGAATAGTTAAATTGCTTAGGGACCATTATAAATAATTATTTTCGTTGAGTTTATGATTCGTGATCAGAAGATTTATACTGTTATCTGTAGTGTGTCCCCCTCCTATAGTGGGTGTTTCGGCATCAGAACTAACTTACTTCGCTTATTCTGATCTTTATTAATAATCCTGCTGAGGTTTCATTAGAAGTTTCTGTTCAAGTATTTTGAACTAAGCTGAGTTCATATTTTATGTTTCTTGTGGAAGGAAGAGATTGAAACACCTGGATGGACCCAGTTGAAGCTTCCTGGTCAAGCACCTTCTCCCCGTTGCGGCCACACTATTACATTTGGAGGGCACCATGTAATGACACATTTACCCTTTAGTTACAAATTTTGCGTTAATTCGAAACTTTGATATCAAATAGATTAATACTTGCTGATAATGTTTGCTTGGTGTTGTATTCATAACCTAATTAATAAACCGTGTTGGAAAGATGTCGCTGTCAAGGTTGTAAGAACGGGCATTCTAAATTTTCTTTGCAGAGTTCAGGAGCATCCTGATTCTTGCAAACTGGTGATGATTTTTATGTTTATACTTGTCCATCATACTTGGTAGAAAACCTTTACTTTGAATATAAAAATATATATATATATATATATTTATAATGGTTTCATTTCCATAATTTTCATACTTTAAAGTATGTAATAAATTATATGATCGATACATATTGATAATAATTTATCTTGTTTTGGTTTTGTATACTTAAATACAATTGATTTATCATTCAAAATAATAATAAAAAAATGCAAGAAAATTTCCTTTTCTTATGTAAGACCAATACTTTTTTTTTAAAAAATTATTTTAATAATATTATTTTTTTATCAAAATTTTACTAGCTTTTGACCTGATAAGGATAAAATCTAGGGTGACAAGCTGTGAGGTGTGAGCTAGGGATTATATTATCCGTAACACTTGAATCTGTAATTAATGAAGAATAGAGGTTTTGTGATTGAATTTTTTAGTTCCCTGGAATATGAGAAGCTCACCTTACTTTGTAAGGTTTTGCTCTGTTTTGCATTTGAATGCTTAAACTATGGTAAATTGAGAGGTTTTATTTATTTAATTGTGTTTTGGTCTCTATTAGCCAAAATTTATCTTTTGTTTTACATTTTGATAATATTTTGCTTTTTGCAGCTATTATTATTTGGAGGACATGGTACTGGTGGTTGGTTGAGTCGTTACGATATCTATTACAATGATTGTATTATTTTAGATAGAGGTATGTACTTTTGAACTTTTCAATGTGGTAGTGGGGCTCGGGTCTTTTCTTTGGACAAATGAATTTTATATTTTCTTGGCTGTGGTTTGGTTTTTAGGCTTCTTTGGTAGTGTAGTGAAACTGTAAACCAACAGCGAAGTAAACAACTGGATTATTGAAATACTGAATGATTATAAAAGATTTTTCTGATATGGTTAGCTATCATCAAATCATGATGGATTGATCATATCTTCAATTATGTTTTATGCTTGTGATAGATCAGGCAACTTAAAACTGTAACACCTGCCAGCTCTATGTCACTTTGAGCTGTTCTTAATCTTTGTCACTGTTATTAAACATGAATGTGGAGCTCTATGTCACTTTGGGCTGTTCCTGTCTTTGTCTCTGTTATTAAACAGGAATGTAAATCGTCACCTTCCTTGCTACCTTTTCTATCTTGCTTTACTACTAAAGCTTCCTTTTCTCTTTTTACTCTTTTAGTGTCTGCACAGTGGAAGCGCTTACCAATAGGCAATGAACCACCTCCTGCTAGAGCATACCATTCAATGACATCTATGGGTGCACGCTATCTGTTATTTGGTGGTTTTGATGGGAAATCGACATTTGAAGATATTTGGTGGTTGGTTCCAGAAGGTATTGATGTTTTTATTGTGGTATTATTTATTAAAACTGTTTGAATTTAACCTTTTGCCAATTGGCAATACTCAAGCCATATCATACGGCTAAAAAATGAGATGAGTGGTGCTTATGATGGTGCTGATTATCTACCCTCATGAGTCAGCTTTTGGGGTTTTTGTTTTCCAAAATGTGCTGATTATCTACCCTTGTGAGTCGTGAGTCAGCTTTTGGGGTTTGTTTTCCCAAGATACTCTTAGTATCGGAGTTAATTGTTATGCATTTACATGTTTCCGTGGAGAGAGCAAATTTCTATTAGGGGAATATGCAGACTGATTGTATCTCAGAGCAGGGAAGGACCTTTTTTTGGTAATGTTTTACTAATATTAGTAGGAAATAGAATACATACCGGAGGAGTGATTTTAGTATGAGCTTGTCAGTCATTTTGTTTATGGACTTTTGAGCCTAGGATAGTGCTTTGAGGTGCTATAATACTTCTTTGGGTGTTAGCAGTCTTGCAGTGTTAGATCAATTACTCTACAATCCTATCATATTGCTACTGGGGCTTAAAACAATTTATAGACGCTTAAAGAGCTATCCAAATGAGTTGTGATTGGCTAAAGAAATTAAGTGATTTACTTAGAGTGAAGCTGCTTGGCGAATGGTTGTGAAGGGTGGGGGAATTTTTATGTTTTCTTGTAATACTTCTAGTTTTTATTTTGTTTGTTCTATTTTCTCACTCCCTTGTCGTAGGAGTGTATTTTTGGATACAATCTAATCTCAGATGACCACTCATCCACCAACATTGGTTTCTTTTCCGTTATTAACTTGTGTAAGTATTGTCTCTTTGCAACCAACATTCACCCATGCAAGATATTGCAGGAAATCTAAAAACTTTTCTGTCAAATAATCCCTAGGGCCCTTTTCTACTTGATCCTATGCCCAATTTCTTCATTTAAATTCCCTTCAAAGTGCATTATTGATTCAAGATATCTAAATTTCCTTGAAACTTCTTTTTCCACACTATCTAAAGAAATCCTATTACTGTGATCTCTTAAATTTCTAAACCTACAATGCCTTGACTCAGTTTCTTCTCAAATGTAATCAATTAAGACTTTATCATCCACAAAAAGCATCCACCATAGAACCTCCCCCTTGAATTTATCGAGTGAATTCATCCATCATCAAAGTGACGAATAAATAAGAGTTAAGAGTATAACCTTGATTAAGGCCAAATATCATAGAGTATTCTTCTGTGATCCTTGGGCAGCATTCATGCTCGTAACTCCATCATACATAACCTTTTATCATTTTAATATGAATGATGCTACTCACCTAAAATTTTAACCCAAATGGCATGTACCATGTCAACCTTTTACAATACATGGGTAGGTGAGTACTAATAAGATTATTACACATTTTTGTCCCATCATTTGGGTTATATTTTTCGGTTAAATATTGGGATTAAGTAGCATCATTCTTGTAATATATCTCATTTGCAGCCTTCTCTTACCCCAACCGTGTTTCTTTCCAGAAAATCCTAGTTTTATCTTAATGCTGCCATTAAAACCCTAGTGAAATCACTGTTGTTCAACTTCGGAAGCCTCTACCTGACGTCAAAATTCCTACCAAACATAGAAGACAAAATGGCTTCTGATGATGGTATGAAGATTGAAAACTTCAGTAATTAGAGACCGACGACATGTCCAATTAATTGGGTTTGCATTAATTGCTTCATCCTACCTCATATCTTTACATAAATCTCCACTATAAATCACCAAACTAATCTCATGACCTCTAAGATTGATAAAGTCATTATGATCTCTAAGATTGATAGAGTCATCATATAATAGTTTAAGGTCGTTATACTCAGCTGTCTTTTACTGTCCTTGTCACCATTTTCTTTCTTTACCTTTCTTGTTTCATTGTTGTTTTCCCTTTTCAGTTGTCAACAATGCTTTTTGATATGCCTTTTCTTGTGGCAATGATGACACCCGACATTTGAATACTTGTTTGATTTACTTCTACCTCTATTTTCATCCATCGGATTCCTTTCACTCTTTTTTCACTCCTTTCGACAACAAAAATTTCTACCGATAGAGTAGAACCTTGTGTCTTTCTTCTTATCTCATTCATTCAGGATATTTCCTTTCACCAAATTCACGGAAATCATTCCATTTCGAGCCGAATTCAACGAAGACATTTTGAAAGTCTCCCACGAGTCCGATAATGTACCAAGCAACCACAATGCCTGAACCTCGTCATCAAACTTTATACTTATACCTGCCAATTGATTAACAATACTCTAATAGGTATTCAAATGATCAATCAAAAGGGCACAATCATCATATCTCGAATGCAATCATCATATCTCGAATGCATTAATTGCTTCATCAGAAATAACCCGGTCTTTCTAGCATACAACTCTTCTAGCTTAGACCACATCTCGAGCATTAGTTTCTCTACTAACATGATTCAACATATTATCACTAACTCATTGCCGAACAAACCCACACACTTGTCTATGAGCAATACTCATTCAACATTAGACTTATCCTCAGATTTCTTTTAAGCAAAAATAGGTAAATGGAAAATTTTCGCATGCAAAATACAACTACAAAATACTCTTCTAACATGATCCACCTAGCATGAAACCAAATTGATTGCATTAGATAGTAGTAGCTTTTATTCTCTTCTCATTGACTTTTTCCCACAATTTATATTTTGCAGTGTGGCTTATCAACTACATATCTCTATAATTATTAGAATTCAACACATCTTTCTTTCTTTTTTATTTTTAGTTTTATTTATTTAAAGATAATTGGGATGAAAATGTTTTTCTCCAAGCAAAGGGGCATAACTTTAGTTTTTACCATCTCATGGAAAAAGCTTAGTTAGCCGTACTCATATTTCTCTTAACACTTTCCAAACCTCAATAGGAATTTCATTTTATCTGATAAATTTTCTCATTTACATAATTTTAAATGGGATTTTAAGTTCTAAAACTCTAATGTTTATTGTATACATAGCATTATGTACGGTAGTGGATCTAAGGTCATCTCGACTTATTCCATAAAGCTTCTCAAAGTAATTCTTCTACATTTTCCTATCTCGTTTGATATTTCAGAGATCCTGCCGAATTTTTCAGTCTATTACAATTTCAATTTCTCACTAATTTAGCCTATAATAATAGTAATTTGGCTAAATTTTAATTACAACAAATGAGTATACATCAATCACCTTAATTCTAGCAATATTTTCGAGTTAGTAGACGAGAGAATCAGACTGATTATCCTTTGAAGGCCCTTTAAATTAATGCGGGAAGATTCACAAGCATCAGTTTGTTGATAAAAAAATTATTAACTTTGCAGTCAAAGATATCACGAATAAAATGGTAATAACTTCTATGTGTTTGGTGAATAAAATGGTAATAACTTCTATGTGTTTGATGCATTCATGGTAGATTGGGTTGGCAACTATTTGGATAGCATTTGTGTTGTCAGCATGTAGGAGTAGGTTGGAGTTGAAGAAACCAAATTCTGTAAGTAAACCACGTAAATCATAGCATGTGTAGGCCTTGACTTAGTAATTTGACTTGGTGGATGGTTTAGACATGCAATCTTGCTGTTTGCATTTACAAAAGATAAGGGCATTATCTAGAAAAATGCACAATCTAGTTGTAGATTTTTTAGGATCTGGACAGCTGCCTAGTCAAAATCATTCTATCAAGGGTATATTGAATTATGCCACAAACAACGGCTAAGTGAGAAAAAACATTGTTCCTCAAGAAACAACTCATTGAGACATGCACCTAGAGAAGAGATTGAATATCGATTCATAAGATTGGATTGAATTCCTTCTAACTAGGCACTTGACGAAGACTTTTAAATTAAACTACCAAGATGCGTAAATTTTACTAATAAAACAAACTAATAAAATCTCCGACTTGTTGGAAGACATGAGACTAAAGAAAAAAAAAATAAAAAAAAGGAATAAAAACTAGACACTTGAGTTCCAAAACTTAACACTGGTATTATGACAATTTAGAGATTATTTTTGAGTGAATGATTTCTCTTTCTCAGTGACTTCTAAAAGACTTCTCATTCTATAGATGCTGAATTTCTAACATAGTACAATATCAATGACTCACTAATTTAGTCTATAATAATAGCAATTTGACTAACTTATCAAGCCGACACAAAGCTGCTGTATTTCTTCAGTGTAATAGGTTGTAAGTGTAGGGTTTATGAGGGTCTTCGACTTCCCACCTCGTAGGTTAGTTTTACTTGTTTTGGTGACTGCCTGCCTGATTTAATCTTGATTCTTGACCTCCAAATTCATTGCCACTTAATAATTTATTCTCCAGATGACCCTATTTCTAAGCGATTTACATCATCTCCACCGGGAAGTATTCCTCGAAGTAAGGATAGAGGAGCAGAGAGTGATGGTTCCCTATCTGTAGTCCAGGTAATGCACACCTAGTTTTCTATTATATTTTAATATTGTTTATTTAGCCAGAATCAAACAGTGCAATCTCTTTAGCCTTTTACCTAATTTATGCATGCAAGATTTAATTCTAATGGATAGACTGTTATTTGTGTCTTGAAGTGAATAGTAGTATAGCTTTCTGATTTAATTTTGATTGGTAAATAATAACTGAATACTGATATATGTGATCTGAAATTGACTATTATACTTCGAAAGGTTTGTTACTGGTTTTGTTCTGTATGTTAATCGAATCATTCAATCACCATAAAACTTTTCCTGTGTCTAGATTAACCTGTACAGGCTGTACTAGTCTCCATCAGAATTATTAAAATTGTTAAGTAACAATCGCCATGTCTCTGCAGGAAAACCAAACTGAAGGTTTTGCTGTTGAAGAGTTGCAGAAAAGGTTAGGCATTTCAATTTCACTCTCTAGTCATGGTATTCAAATTGTAGAAGAGTTTGACGACAAAGAGTTACTTGACCTGGCATCGAGGTTGGCTGAGCAAAAAGTTTCCAGTAACGAACAGGTTTCTTCTTATTGTAGTTCACTTGGTTATATTTTACTGATACTTTGGATGTTCTTTATTGACAAAACTTGTTGAGTAGGCAGTTCAGGTACTTCGTGATCACTGGAAAGTATCTTCTCCCAAGTCTATATGCTTAAAGGAGCTTGGTCCATTGTTCCGTGATTATCAGCGACTGATTACCCGTAATCATTTGTAAGCATCTTCTAAAGTTTCTTATCGATTTTGTTCAAATAAACAGTCTGCAAACTGCCCTCACTTGCTTTCTTTCGTTTGCTACACATCCGTATATTTTCTTTTAGTGGAAAATTTGAAGCTTCACTTTGTGAAACCTGTGCCTTCTTATGGTTTTTTAGTTTAAGGATTGTTGGGCGTTCTATAGTTTAGGAATTGCACTCACACTCTTTTGGGAAAGCTGTTTAGTTCATCACCTAGAAAAATTTGGCCTGTTGTTATGCTGATATGTGCCATTCTTAACCCTGGTGATAAGGAAATAGCTTTAATTTCTCATTTAGATTGCCTTTAGAAACTAAAATGCTCATTGTCCTTGATCTCGTGCAATCATCTTTTTAGTTAAGAGTTTGTTGGAGCGCAGACGAAATGTGGTCTTTTGACCTCACCCCTTGCTATGAATGCCTGGTCCATAGCATCTATGCCAGTTTACGTCCATACACCATCTATTCCACTTAGTGTTCATAAATGCTGTTATGCACTACGGGGCAAAGGGGTACTAGAGTCTCGGTGTGAGGCTTAAGGTTTAAAGCATGCTTTATATGCACAAGGGTTCCTTCCATAAATAAAATACTTCAAAAACATAAAACAATAAAGTATGAGCTAAATTTATTAAATAAGCAACCAAATGACCTAGAATCAAGATTAAGCATCTTTAAAAATCCAAATAACAACATTAGCTACCATAAGTAAACACAGAAGACCCATTAGAAAGTAACCAAGAAAAGATATGACTGTATTTAGGATGTCATCCTCCGCCCAAGTTGAAACAGTCAAGGTATAGAAGTAAGTAGTAATCTAGAAGCTAGTCAGTCAGAGTTAAACCAATTATTTACTTGCTGTGGTTTGTCTGGCAGATCCAAAGATGGACCAAATCTGCAGTCCATTCAGTCAGTTCTTCTGGACAATGAAACTTATGCATTTTACCATCTGAAAAATGCTTCTGAGGTATGACTGTCAAAGATTCAGTCTCTTCTGTTTCCATTTCTTTCAACAGCTGATTGCATGGTAAAATACCTAGACATGACTCAATACAGAGTACCTAACTATGACTTGGAATTGTTTTCAAGATAAAATTCTGATTCCTTTGATGTGCTTCCCTATCATATTGTTTCTTCGCAGCTGCGAATGATGGATATACCAAAGCTACTGGAGGAATATCATAAGCTAGTCAGATAGGGGCTTAGCTGGGTTTTTGGAATAATTTGTTGTGTAACGAACCACACCATTGATGTCTTTTTATTTATTGATGTTTCTGAATAGAGGAGAGTATGAGATAGAACTTGATTCCCATTTTTGCTTTTCCATGTTTTAGATGCATTAATGTTGTGCTTTCTTTATCCGAGGTGTGGGAGTCACCAGTATATTACCATATATTTTTAATATTTATTAAAAAAATATAATAATTTTTAAATAAAAAATTATAATATTTAATTTGATTATAATAAATTATAAATTATTTTTAATTATTTATAATTAAAATATTTTATTTTATTTTTAAATAAATTGGTGGGTGGCAAAAATATATATATAGGGTATAACCTTGGGACGGGGTAAATTAATAAATTATCTATTTTTTAGGTTCAATTATGAATATATCTAGATGAAAACTAATTTTTATATTGACTAATTATTGATTATTAATTGTGCATACTTAATCAGTATTTTTACTAATGTATTTTCAATATTTTGTGTATATTTTAGTAAAATATATAAAACTTTAATTATTAATGTAGTTACATGTACATTCATTAATTAAAATGTATAAACTCACTCAATTATTAATGTAGTTATGTGTGCATAAGTTACTATATAAATAAATGTATATATGTATTAGGCAGGTCTTCAAATAAATAAATAAAAAAAGTTTCTCATCTCAAAGATGAAGATGTTAAAAAAAGGTTATTACTAAATACCGCATCAAATTTATTAATACCGCAATCAAAATATCAATTATACTCTTTTCAACATAGATGAATTTATAAAAAAAATTCTCAAGTTCAATTATATAGGGTGAAAAGAAAGATAAGATGTGTTGTATTTAATCTGAAATCTCGTTAAACAACAAATATGTCCAAATGTGCAACTAAATTCTCCGAATTCGTTCTTTAGTCACTCAGAAATAGATCATGTTCAGGGTTCCAAAGTTTTGAGTGAAGACCGATATCATGGAGAGATTAATTGATAAGGTAGATGTAAACTGAATTCGTGCGACAGTTTTAAAATTTATATGGTACATGAAACTGGAAGACAAATATTATTTTCATATTGTTGACAATAATAGTTTTCTCCAGTCCCGAGTTGGGGATCAACGCAGTAAACTAATAAGATAATAAATAAAAAATTCATATACACCAGATTCGATATATAAATTAATAATTTATCTGTATCAAAATATTTTATTTATAATATATAAGTAAACTAAATAGGTTTCTGAAAATATGAATGTAATGTTGTTTGTTTCTTTTTGAAACCAATATCACATTGAATCTCATCTCTAACTCTTCTTACTGCATTAAGAATATCAGATGTTACAAAAGGAGTAGATAATTGTTGTTTTCAGAGCATCTTTGCACGAAACTTATGCAAATTAAACTTCTTTAACACCATTATTGTAATTGCTTTTAGTGCATGTTGGATTTTGTCACGGAGTGCTTTCGAGTGCATGCTGGATTCTGTCACATAGTTCTCTACGTATACCATCAGTTATAGTTGATTTTTTAACAAAAGTGTTAAATACCGTATGCTAAAATGTTAAATACAACAAATTTTTCTAATTATACTCTTCACATAATTGCATCAAAAAGTTAGTTAGTAGTATAGTTTTAATAAAATTCTGTTTCTTGTTTGAATTTTTTCATCAAAAGTAGAATAATACAGAACATTCACAAATTTAACGGTTTAATAAAATTCTTTATCTCACCATCTTAACTCGTTTAATTTTTTTCTTCAAATCTAGAATTTTGATAGTGTAGTTTTAATAAAATTATTTCTCGTATTATCTATTTTTTCTTAAACCATATTATAGAGAAGATCCACGGAAGTAATTCAAAAAACGATAATGAATGAAGTGAGCGTCCGGATTGAGTAAGGTTATACTATATATATATATATATATATATAGATAGATATAGCGTTTGCACTTTTGATTTTTTTTTATTTTAAAAATTATATGTTTAAACCCACATTAAAATTTTTAGAAAAATAAACTTTAAAAAAATTTTTAAAAAATCAAAATGACCATTTTACCCTTAATATTAAAACAAATTTCAGTAGATTCCCAATATTACATACTGGAAAATGGACAAAATTGAAATTTAGTTTTCCGATGTGTAATATTGGGAAACAAAAATTCACTTCCTGATAGTACACACCAGGAAACAGACTTGAATTTCGTCAGATGTGTAGAAGTTAAGTTTTTATTTCCTGATATTACACACTAAAAAACAAACAAATCAAATATGTTTCCTGGTGTGTAGTACTGGGAAACGATTTTTTTACTTCCTGGTATTATACACTGAAAAGCTCACGAAATGTTGTCTGATTCCCGGAAGTACATATCGAGAAGTTTATTTTTTGAAATATATATATATATACGCGCGGTGAGTCTAATATGCGGACCGTCCGCATATAAATAATATATGGACTTAAAATCCGAATCGCCGAATCGATCTAACGGCTAATAGTTTATAGTATTTCTCTCACGCGTCATCATTAATTCTTTTCTAATTAAATTTTTTATTTTTCGGATCACTCTTCATTAATTTTTTTCTAATTAAATTTATTTCTTTTGTTTTTCTCATTAATTGATAAAAAAAGATAATAATATATTATTGTTTAAATTACAAAATAATTTATTCTATTTTTAATAATAACATCTATTTTAAATTTTTATTTTTGTAATTTGAGAAAATTTTCACCCTTGACCATATAAAATTTTAAGAAACTATATTTAACCCTATATTAATTTTACCGCAAAACTAAACCATTGATAAACATTTTAAATTTAATTGACTTAATATTTTAAATAAAATACTTTCTCCATTACTATTTAGTTTCAAAATTTAAATATTATATACTATTTATTGGTTTTATGGTTTTTATTTATTTATTATATATTAGTATTTCCACTAACATTGTTAAATTAGGTAAATTTACAAAATTTTTATTTTAAAATTCGAAATTTAGTTTGTTTAAGCTCGGATCCGAATTGAATTTACCATAAGTTTATTTGGGTATTGAAATTGAAATAAGACGAATTCAAACGACTCACAGGTGTACTAGACTCATTCTTCAGTTTTTTCTTGGGATGGATGTCAGGAATTCTCAATAATACTTGATCACGAAAATTTAAAATGCCAAATTTATATTTGTCGTTAATCTGCACACATGTATACATTGGAATATTATATTATTATTCGAATAATCTAATATCAATCTAAAGTTGGTTGGTCATTGTATTGCTTCCATGTGCTTGCTCAGCTCTTCCAATTTCCTCATTCTAAGTTTCTCACTTTCAGCCAGCATCTACAACAATGCATTCACAAAAATGAAATTAATAAAAATTAAAAAAAAAAAATCAAAACTAAAGAGTTCACTGTTACCTCCATTAATGCAGTAACCAGCAGAGACTTCTCTTTGTTCTTCACATTGAAGGCTTCCAGGGTTTCCTTGTATTCTTTCTCCTATTATCAAACCATATTCATATCTCAATATCTTAATTACTTGTAGCCAATTCTGATAGGAATATATGATTATAGATAATGTAATTTTAAATAAAAAATTAATGCATATTTCATTTTTAATAATTTTATTTTCTTCCTTTTTTTATAAGTTTCTTTTATTTGCAAAATTTTTAATTATTAAAAAAATATATTGTTAACCCATTTTAAAAATATGTTAAATTTAACGACATCGTTTATAAATAAATATATTAGAGTAGGATGGATAATAGAAAAATAGTTAAAAGGATCGTTTGTATTTTCAAATTTGTTTATTAAATAAATTATATTTTTAAACCCGCATTAAAATTTGTACAGTTTTTTTAAAAAAAAAATTTGCAAAAAGTTGACAAAATTGACCACTTTACTCTTTCATAGTAAAAAAAATATATTCAGCCTCTTTCAAGTATTATATATTAGGAAGATAAAATTCAAATCTGCTTCCTGATATGTAGTACCGGAAAATTAAAATTAATTTTCTAATACTACACATCGGGAAGCGGCCTTGAATTTTGTCTACTTTCTAGTGCGTAATATCATAAAGTAGGAAGTTAAATTTTTCTGGTGCCTAATACTAAGAAGTTAAATTTTTTTTGATACCAAAAAGAAAATTTAATTTTGTCTGCTTCTCGGTAATATATATGGGAAGCTTATTTTTTTATAGTTTTTTTTTTAAAAAAAAAAACTAATTTTATAATTTTTTAATAAAAAATTTAAAAGGGTAAAAAAATTGAAGTTATCTAAAACTAGAAAAAAAATTAATAAAGTGTTTTCACTATTTAAAATAAAATTAAAAATAATAATATAACCTTCTTTTGGCAGGTGAGTCCGAGTGTTTTAAGGTCACGGTTAGCCATGTCGACCTTTTTACGGACCATGGCAACTTCCTTTCTGAGGGGATCTCCAAGCACTTCAAGCTCCTCCCAAATGTGAGCCAACCGTCTTGATTCCTCCTCTGCACGTCCCAGTTGAAGCTCGACTTTCTCCTTGACTTCCATTTTCTTCCTCTGGATTTCCTCTTCTCTGGCTTCCATCGAACATATTGCCATCCTCGCCATCTCGTCCTCTTCATTCTCCTCCGTCGACAGCCTCGACCCACTGCTTATGCTTGTGCTAATGCTAATGCTACCCATATTCTTCATTTTTTTTTTCTTCCATCAATCGCTGCTCCTCTTTCGCTTCTTTTATACTCTCCACCCTGCTTTTGCTTTGTGTAGACTGCAATCCTCAACCAAAACAACCTTGAACCCTAAACTAAGCTGTTTCTTCTAATATCTTTTTCCATCAACCAACCAACATTGACATTTCTTCATTCCCATCCACCGCCCCGTCACCATTTTCATCTCCATTCTATTTTTACTCGAAAAATAGGCTCTCTAGTCTAGTATTATTGGTAACCAGTAATGGTGAAGAATAAAGGTCGCTTAGAAGAAAGATCTCTATTTTTACCTTTTTACATGATTTTTGATGAGCGAATTCTCTCGTTCCTGATAGGATTGATAAATCCAATTTGGTATTGTTGTCATGAAAGAAATTTGTTTATACCAAGATGATGTGTTATATTATTTATTAAAAATAATAATAATGAAAAATTATAGTATCAGGTTTTTCATGTCTGGTGGAAAATTTCCTGGAAGTTCAGATAGTATCAAATAATACAACAATGGAATAAAACATGGCTCATATTTATTTGATTTATCTTCTCTGGAAATTCAGATACTTGATCCCATATGCGAAAACAAAGAGAAAGAGGACAACAAAACCAATATGAGCAGCAGCAACAGGTCCAAGGAACTCATGTTCATATCCATAGTGTTTCTTCAAGTATTGCTTCACTGTCATTGCAACTTCTCCAGGTACATTAACCAGTGTATTTATGTCACCCACCTGAGATGTAACTAGACCATACAGTGTCCAAGCAACCGGAGATGCCCAATAGTACCACCTCCACCATATAGGAATTTGCTGTAAAATTTTACTGTCACAATTTGTTTTTCTGAGTGTAAACAATAATCAAAACATTTTAGAGTGTTGTTCTTCACATACCGTTCTAGGGATGAGGAAACCAGAGAATAGATTCCAAAAGCTGACAAAGAAAGACATGACAATCGCAGCGATTTGATGGTTTGGAGTGAGCGCCACAAGCATCATACCATAAAGAGTGAAGTACATAAAGCACATTAAAATGAAGAAGTAAAACCAGAAGAACTTTGCAGCATCAATAGGGAACCCAATCATCACAAACAGCAATATGGAGTACACCAAGGTTTGTATTGCAACATAAATTGTCTCTATGGCTACCTGCCACATATAAACAATGTTCAGTTTGTTCTGTTAACTGAATCGAAGGGTTGTGCAATAGAGGGATCAATTTTCAATACCTGAGCAATTGCATAAGACAAGGGCGAGTACATCCCGGCAGCTCTTTCGCGGTAAAATACAGTTCTTTCAACTGCAACTACAGACATTACAGCAGAAGTGTTGGTGGCTCCAAGGAACATGACAGCAGAGTACATAGCTCCAAGCAGATTGATTAAGTCTTGTTCCTTTTGCCTGTTGATTATGTTGCAGATTAGTATTGTCCAAACTGTGATATAAAGTTAAAGCTGTTGTGACTTACGTCTTGTCTCCTTTATCCCAAAAGATAAGTCCGAATATGAGACCAACAAAGGCGGTCATGAAAAATCTAATGTTGTTGTATAGCGGGTTCCTCCAGTAGGACCAATGTTGTTTCCAGAAGCAAGCTTTGCATTGAGAGAAGAAGCTTTGTGAGTACTGTGTTGGGAAATAAAGGTCCTTAGATCCTGGACTAGGAGTGCTCAACTCCTTGATAAGTTTTTGATTCCTTCTGATGAAAGAATGGATGCAAATTGTCAACAAAGAGTTCACAAGTTTTGAGGAACTTAATGGAGATTTCACAGAAAGAATGCATATATTTCATCACCTGTACAAATCAGAGTTGGAATAAATCTCAGCGAAATCTACTCCAAGTTGGTCTTCAACAGCTCTGGAACTGACTTCCAATACCCATGTAGCAGGATTATAGCCCTCTTTGATTTTTGGAACCCCTTGGATGGCCTGCAAAATGTATCACAGATTATAGTTGGGACATAGAGAAAACCTTAGTAAATCGGTAGCTAATTTATAAACAATGGTCACTAACTTCAAAATACTCTACAAGCTTGTGAGAATGGCAGCCGAGTTCTCCTGCATAGATGACTTGTCCTCCTCTCTTCATCAAAAGCAGCTGTACAATACAGGATAAAATCATATAAGGATTGAAAGACTGAAGTGAACTTGTCTGGAAAAGCCTAATACCTCATCAAAAGCTTCGAAAATGTCTATGCTCGGCTGGTGAATTGTGCAGACAACAGTTCTTCCTGTATCCACTGTGTTTCTTACAGTCCGCATTACAATAGCAGCTGCTCGAGCATCAAGGCCTGATGTTGGTTCGTCCATAAAAATAATAGATGGATTTGCAACCAATTCAACAGCTATTGTTAGTCTTTTACGTTGCTCATTAGACAAACCATCAACTCCTGGAAGGCCAACTAGAGAATTTCTCAGAGGGTTTAACTCAACCAAGTCCATGACTTCCTCAACAAACATCTGTAAAATAGATTAACATATCAAACTGATCATAAAAAATTGTGACTAGAAACAAAGATGTCATAATTCGAGCAACATTACCTTTCGCGTTCTCTCATTCACATCCTTGGATAGCCGCAACCAGGCAGAATATAGCAAAGACTCATATACTGTAACATATGGGGAATGAATATCATTCTGTTCACAATAACCACTAACACGCGCAAATGTTTCTTGATTTTTGGGGTATCCAGAAATGCTGATACTTCCTTCAATGTAACCTCCAGTTTTCCTTCCTGCTAGAACATCCATCAAAGTTGTCTTGCCCGCACCACTTACCCCAATCAATGCAGTCAGAACACCAGGCCTGAAAGCACCACTAGCGTCTCGTAACAATTGAAGACGATCCTCTTCAATTCCTTGGTTCTTCATTTCCTGAAAAGTAAAATTAACATTGTTCATGAAAAACAATAGCTTATCACAATTTTCATGCTCTGGTTATATTAGAGCTTCTGTAGTATGTTGATGAATATAGGTGACTGCAAGAGAAGATAGAGACTGGAGGACTTACGACTGGCATATCAACAAAGTAGTTGACGTGATCAAATGTAAGTGAGTGTGGCTGGAAAGGCAAAACCATTCCTCTTTTGGTAGGTTCTTGCTCTGCAGTAACTGGTGAATTGTCTGAATTCATTACTGCAGTATCGGTACCTGCTTTAATATAAATGTAAGCTAGCCCATACTCCAAAAAGACACATTATGTTGGAATAAGCTACTTGCTTAACTAGAGTATTCAAATTTCACATTCAGGTTATTTTGTGTAAACAAGAAGCAATCAACCGAATAACTCCTTTACAATGTCAGCAGAGAAATCAAGACTTGTAACAGCAATTAACCAAACCAGTGCGTTAGATAGGGAATTCATACCAATAATCTGCATTTCATGCTCTGTGAAAGTACATGATTGCTTTTTGTTTTTGTTTTCATTATTGTCTTCAACAGAAACCGATTTAGTGTCTCCAAATGCTGCAATTGGTTAATGACAGAATAAATATATGTAAACTTGTTCTGGAAGTTAGTATGGGAAATATACTTACGGTTCAAATACGTTAGAGCTGCAATGAAGCAGAGATTGAATAGCAGTGAAAATCCAAGGAGTGCAGCTACACAGACCCAATACATGTAGTCATCTGTATACATGCCTCTAGTTTTAAGAAGAACCTTCCCAACAGTAGGTTGAGCTACCAATTCAGGAACAGGATTGGGCTGCAATGGACACAAACAAATGTATCAACAAAATTACCATAAACGGGTTGCGAAATTTGGCCACGGAAAGGAATGATCATACCGTACTCCATCTTTTATCAAGAAATTCATTGATGACAATTGCGTTTTGACCATATGACATAGGAGATATATAGTAACCCCATATCATCCATGGCTTAATGTCATCTATGAAAAGAAGATAGACTTTGTTAATTTACACATACCTTATTAGAAGAACAAAGAGCAGAAGAGCATTAATGGTAGATTTTACCTTTAGCAACAACAAAACCACCTAATACGAAAACCACCAACAGAGTAAATGTACCAAGTGTGTTTGCTACAACTTGTGTCCTTCCAACGGCTGCAATGAATCGGAAGAGAGAAAGAGCCATTTGATGTATGCTGAAGAATGCCAACAATTGGCGGAAGAATCTGTGACAGTTTCGATGAATATGCATTAGATAACCAAAAAAAAAAAAAAAAAACTAGCAATTGATTCTGTACATGTGGAAGCATAGAATTTCACCTGCTGGGTGCAGGAGCAAAGCCAATGGTGTAATAAGTGAGGAGAATCCATATTCCTGACTCTAACAAGGAGAGAGGGATCCTTAGGACCCAAATAGGCAAGCCAAAAGCCCAAGCTGGATAGAACAAGAAATCTCTTTGTTTGAAAAACACAGGAAGTCTAGATATCGTCAATGCAAGCTCTGCCATCCCATTAAACATAACGTTAATAAGACTGAAAAACAATGCACCATAAAACTTAGATCCATCTGTTATGCTGCCGGTCTGCATCTTTGTTCGTATAAAAACTGTGAAAGCAATGATTGACATGATAGTGATCTGAGTTGTCTTGAATATATAGATGAAAGAGTTGCGCTTCATTAATAGCCACTCTCTTGCCAAGCACGCTTTGAAAAGTTGCCAATTTGAGATTCCATACTTTTCCTGAACTAAAGCTGCAGGATGAGCTTTTGATTTACCATATGGGACTCTGAGTTCTTCATCTAGCTTCTGACCAACATGGAAAGCTTTGAAGTGATGGGCGAAATCAGATACTGAGACATATCTATAATGTTCATTCTTCTTACACCAATATTGTTGTTGGTCCTTCTTGGAAGTCACCTCTTGCAAGAAATCCGCAGTTCCTTTCCTTTCAGGGCATTTGAAGCCTACACTTTCAAAGAATTCAAGGACACTCTCTCTAGGACCTTGGTACACAATCTGACCTTCCGCGAGCAGTATAATGTCATCAAAAAGATCATAAGTCTCAGGTGCAGGTTGTAGAAGAGTGATTATCATGGTGACATCCATTATATGAACCATTTGTCTCATGAACCTCACAATTTGAAAGGTAGTAGAGCTGTCCAAACCATTGGATATTGCATCCATGAAAAGAGCTTTAGCAGGTCCCACGAGCATCTCTCCTATATTATTAAGTCATGTTTCTTACATTAAACTACCTGAAATGAACAAATAATCATTCAATTACTTGCTATCTCAATTTCATACCTGTTGTGACGCGCTTCTTCTGGCCACCAGATATGCCTCTTCTCATTTCATCACCCACCATAATATCAACACAAATGTCCAACCCAAGAATCTACATGGGAAAAAGATGTATCATTCAAAGTTGTAAAAGCCTTAATGTTAAATTTCAAATAAAGGTGACAAACCTTGAGGACATAATCAGTGACTAAACTGGTCTCCTGTCCTATCATTGCAGTGGCTTTCATGAATGCATCAATTTCAGGATCCGGTTTGATGCCAGCTTGTTTCTCTCGACGCAATAACTCTGCCAGAAGTTGGTATCTGGTTCCAACTCCCAAGCAACGGCCGGAGAAATCAAGTGTCTCCTTTACAGTCATCTCACCATGATGAAGATCATCCTGACTAATATAAGCACATGTTCTTTGAGGAATAAACTCATCTAGTTGGTGTCCACAGTAAGTTATTTCGCCCGATACCTACCCGCATGGAATTAACAGACTAAATACCAGCTTAAAAAGCACTATGCATCATCAAATCAACTTCTAAATTCAAATATGCAGACATATATACATATCTCACCCTTAAGGTGCCATCTTTCTTGCCTGCAAGAGCTTGCAGAAAAGTTGTTTTTCCAGAACCTGGTGGTCCTAAAAGCAATGTCATTCTACAAATAACAAGTTGAATTATAAGTCAGCCAATATGGAATTCATTGAAAAGCAATTAATTGATTCTGATGGTAAAACTTAGAAAGTGTACCTTGATGGCTTCACTATACCACTGACTCCCTTGAGTATTTTGACATCTTTTTTCTTTGATGGGGATAGTTTGAAGAATCCAAGAAGTCCCTACACATTACATGAAACTCATGACTAGGCATTAAAAGAACCATTGTAAACAAGGTCTGACCAATATAAAAATCCAGATATACCTCTATTGAATTCAAGGCATGGTTCAACAGAGTAGGAAGTGCCCTGGTTCCAACATATGCTTCTCCATGTATACACAAATTCTCAAACCGAACTTCAATCTTTGGAACTTCAATTCCCACCCTTTCCAATCACAAAACACATTAATAAGAAACCACTACATAAAACTCCACAACTGTTAACATAAACTTGCACTATTACCTATCAGTTCTTTGCCTGAGTCTTAGAAGGAAATTTTCATTATCATCTTCAACAAACTTCAAAACACTCTGCATGATATTCTTCCTGTGGTGGATGTCAAGGTCATTGACATCAACTTGTTCAAAACCAACACCTTCATGTTTGAGTAACAATTTGGTGAGTCTATTGTAAGTTGGAAGTCTCTCAATAGCAGCCCATTTGAGGTCTTCTTCTTCATCATTGTCTCTCACACTCCTCCTGAACACATTATCTGCTGGACTACTATTCCAAGCCTCTCTAATACTTGCAGACCCCCAACTCCTCTTGCTTCCTGATGATGACATTGATACAGTCCTCCTTCTCTCACTCATTTTGGTTTAACACCAGATAATGTGTATGCATTGCATTGCATTGCATGTGTGTGCAGGGTTTTTATAGTGAAATTGAAGGATGGTGTGCTGACAGAAATGGGTACTTTTTGTGAATCTAATGTATATCCGATGTTTTGTCATCAACATGATCCGGTTACATCACTGAGATATGTTTTTGTTTGTGTACTTGTCATTTACTGTTTGACATTTAGTCTGTACAGTTAGCTGACATAATGAATCATCTAGGGCTGTACTGATTTGCATGATTTGGAAATAAATTGGTTTGTGACATTCGATTAAAAGTAGTGGATTAATTATTATATTAATATATTACTGTTTTATATTATTTAATTTTCATTTTATTTATTTATAATAATATATTATTATTTTTATATTTTTATTTTATTTAATGTTTTATTCTCTTTAAAATTAATTTCACTAGAATTTTTTTTTCTAATTATCAAATTTTTTTTATATAAATATTTACTAGCGTGAATTAATTTAGTGAAGTTATTCAGCAGTAATGCAGTAATATATATATATATATATATTTATTTATTTATTTTGTGGTGGGAAAGGAACCCTGAGATATCAGGGGTAGGGGCCGAAATGCTTAACGAACTCGGAATAAAGAGTTTCGAACAAGGACTCAAAGCAACAAAAAAGGAACTCCCTTCGGCAGAAATAACCAGAGACACTAAGAAGGGGTCTTCGGCCAAAAGACAATACACTATACTCAATTAGCCCCTGGCAAGATAGAGAATTCAAGTCCAGCAAGTCAAGTCCAAGTCAAACAAGGTCCTCTGAAATCAACTGGTAAGGGAAGACATTTTTTACTGCAGTAAGGAGACCGAGTTCAAGAGAGACTAGAAGTTACAGTCCTTATAGAAATAGGACCCCAACACCTATAAATAGAGAATAGAGGTGAATGTAAAATGATCCGATTTTGATTGTTCATCAGAGAAAACTCTATTCAATTGTCTCTGTAAGCTTTTAACTATTTTTCTTAAGCAATCTTAATCTTGATATTTAACTGTGGTTCATTCGGCAGCACATATATGATTTATATTTGAAATATGTATTTGTTTGTAATATTATACTTTTTAATTTTTAATTCTTTATGATATGTATATTTATACAAACATATTACGCTAATATTTAAAATATCACACTCTTATATTTTAATTTTGTTACTCCATATTAAAACTTTAACTCCTTCATACCTACCACTGTATATACAAGATGTTAATTTACCTAACTTTAGTATAAACATTATTTGAGGCATTAGACTCATTATAATGAAATGAACTATTTGTCAAAGAATGTTTGAATATAAAAAATAAAAAGTTTAAGTATTTGGTCTCAATTTTAAGATTTTGGAACCAAATATTAATATGGATTAAAAATTATGGTTGGTTTAAATTTTAAAATTAAAAAGTTTTAAAGTGTTCGATTGAGACCACATGATAACACGATTTACCACTTCTATTAAATATTTTATTAATGAATAAATTAAATTTTTTTCCTTTCAATATCATTCACTACTTATTATATTTATATTTATGTTGTTTTTCTATTTCACTTCAATAAATAAATAAATATGTATATGTATATGTATGTCTCTGAATTTACTTTATTTTCATATTAATCTTTAACGTAGTGATTTTTTTTTTTTTACTATTAAAATGAGTTGTTTCCCACCAAAATATAAATTAAAATATTTATGTGTTTGGGTTTATATCTTAAGACCTTAAAACTAAATATAAACCAAAACAGATAGTAGATAAATCAAATATTAACCCTTTATATGAAATAATCATGTATCTTGAGTTCTATATTTAATTTTAGTTTTTTTTTTAATAGTCAAGTATTCTTCCGTCTTAATCATTACAAAAAAAATCGTTTCTTAACTACATTGATAACTTTTTAATCCATGTATACATAATAATAAAAGTTTTTTTCATATAAAGGGTTTATGATCAACGAGTGATAACACTTTATAATGAAAATAATAATTGAACACATTTTAATCTTCAATCTTTAGAATTTATGATAAATATATATATGGCATAAGGGTCTCAGAACCCCCCAAACTTGGCTGTATTTTTCAAGGTAACCCTCCAACTTCACGAATGGTCAATTTAGCCCCTGAACTTTCAAATTTTGTGTCAAATAAGTCCTTTTTGCTGATGTGGAGGACATAATTGACATTTTAAAGCTAACATTTTTTGTTGTCAGATCAGCCTCCACATCAGCAAAAGAGCTCAATTGACCCACCATTTGAAAGTTGAAGGGTTAAATTGACCCTCCGTAAAGTTTAAGGGCTAACTTGAAAAATATAGTCAAGTTCGGGGGCTCCTGAGACCCATATGCCTATATATATATATTATTAGAGAAAATTTTATTTTTAGCCTTTTATAACTTTTATTTACACTATATAGCCCAATTTTAAAAACTTCACAAAAATAATCTTTCAAACTTTCATTTTTCAAAAATAGTCAATCACAGACTGTGAAAGGGCCCTTTACAGACTGTGAAACGCTCTTCCCAGACTGTGATGGGCTATTTTTTAAAACCAAAGTTTGAATTGATTAAAAATATTAATGAAACTTTTTTGGATTAGTTTTGAAATTTTAAACTTTATTTGGGCTATTTTATATAATTTTTCCATATTATTATATCGGCATCTTAATAAATTTATATGTAGAATTTAAATAGAATAATATATTAAAAATACTAAAAGTGATACTCAGTTTATAAATCTATTTGTGTAATCACACCGATGCTAGAATATGTGATACTAAATTAAAAAGTTGTATAAGCTATAAATAATTTTACAAATATGATATGTTCACTTTACTTGAAAAAAATATAATACTTTAAAATTTATGATTATGCGTCCCACACAAGCATATATACTAGTCTTACTTGTATAGAATGTGTTAATTGGTATTATTATTCTAATATTATCTTTAATCAAATTGCAGTCAAATATACTCTAAATCAATATATTCCAGAGTCAGAGATTTCTTCTGATTCACTTAAAAATGCATTCATTAAAAGCGTATGAAACGACAATATACAAGTCTAAATTTTCTTTGATTACAATAAAAAGCATGATATGATATCATTAATGATTTTATTTAGCTCTATTTATAAAATTGAGATTTCATAATATACATATTTATCATCTTTTATCTCATAACCTGCTTCTCATATTATCAATGTCAAATTTCAATCACTTTTCAATGAAGAATAAAATTGCAGTCAAATTGTTGAGGACCTAATTTTAGGGATTTGAATACTAATCAAATCTGCGTAACTTGACCGATAAGTAAGCAACAACTCTGACTTGTACAGCAAGCAATCTCGGATTTGACCTAACTTCAGCCGTAAGATACCCAAATCTGCCCCCAAACAGTCCACACACACTCACCGATAGATGTGAATTAGGTCACCTTAATTAGGGTTCGCTAATTCTCTAGAGATTAGATTATTAGCCTTCACCCTAGCCCAAGCACTTGGTAGTTAGCCAAGAAGGCGAAAAGATAATCTAGAGTCAAGGTAGTTAACATTTCTTCTAATCCAAGCAAGTGGTTATTAGCCGAGAAGCCGAAAGAGATAATTAGAGAATACTCTCAGTTTTATTAATGAATGAATTGATCTGAATGATGAATAATACTACATAAATCAGCCCTTTAAATAGGCTAATTATGTCATAAAAATAAGGAAAACCAAAACAAATACAAATAGGAAAACTAATAAAAGTAAAATAACTAAAACAAAACCTAATAGGAATTGAAATACTATCTAACCCTAATTTGAAATAAAATAATTAAACCCTAATAATTTGGTTCTCATCACAAATATACTCTAAATCAATATAATCCAGAGTCAGATATTTCTTCTGATTTACTTAAAAATGCATTCACTAAAAGCGTATGAAACGACAATATACAAGTCTAAATTTTCTTTGATTACATTAAAAAGCATGATATGATATCACTAATGATTTTATTTAGCTTTATTTATAAAATTGAGATTTTACAATATACATATTTCTCATCTTTTATCTCATAACATGCTTCTCATATTATCAGAGTCAAATTTCAGTCACTTTTCAATGAAGAATAAAATTGCAGTCAAATATACTCTAAATCAATATATTCCAGAGTCAGAGATTTCTTCTGATTCACTTAAAAATACATTCTCTAAAAGCGTATGAAACGACAATATACAAGTCTAAATTTTCTTTGATTACATTAAAAAGCATGATATGATATCATTAATGATTTCATTTAGCTCTATTTATAAAATTGAGATTTCACAATATACATATTTCTCATCTTTTATCTCATAACCTGCTTCTCCTATTATCAGGGTCAAATTTCAGTCACTTTTCAATCTTCATTGTTCCTCTCATTCCTTCAATATTATGATTGGGAATAATAATAACCACCCTATTAGGTCTAATGATCTCCAAGCAAGCCTTTATCATTGCACTATATGCCATTTAGGCTTTAGTACTCCTCAAAATCTCCTAAATCACTTTGAAAATATCCATAATTCTAGAAGTTATTTCAACCAAATCAGCAATGATATTTCACAAAGAGATTGTCATTATTATGGTCAGACGACTCTTCAATCATATATATGTGCCCCCTTGCAATTCCCTCCTCACCAAGCACAAAACAATCAAGTACAAAATCAAGTTTTTGCTCTGATGCCTCTCTCTTTACCTATGCCACCATATCTACAAGTGAATAATAATAATCCAATGGTCTTACAGAATCATCAGCAACAACAACAACCAATTATTCAGCAGCAACATCAACAACAAGAACAGCTAATTATTCAACAGCAGTATCAACAACAACAACTAGGGGTTCAGCAGCAGCATCAACAACAACAACAACTAGTCGTTCAGCAGCAGCATCATCATCAACAACAACAACTAGTTGCTCAGCAGCAGCATCATCAACAACAACAGCTAGCCATTCAGCAACAACATCAACAACAACAGCTAATCATTCAACATCAGCAGCAGCAGCATCAGCATCAACAACAACAGCGTCAACGTCAACCTCAACGTCAATGCCGTCTCGTTCGAAATAATCTTCCTAATCCTAGTGTTCATGCATTACCTCAACCTAACAATGTCAATATGAGGCCACTTCCAAATCAACCTGATGTAATTAACTTTAATTTTGAGGACGAGGAGGGAAGCAGTAGTGATGAAATTTCCTCAATTGATCTGAATCTATCTCCAAATTGATCAAGGTGGGAATTGTGTGTTTGCTCCCTTGTTCCTTTACTTTCGAATTAGTCCTCTAGCTATGTGATTTAGTGATAGTCTGATCTAGTGTCATAGATCATCGGTTTTAATGTTACCAATCTTGTGTTATTTATTATGTTGAATTTAAAAAATAAATTTAAGTTATAAGAAAAAATCTTTATATTGTCGTTACAATTACATTTTATGTTGATTGTTTCTTCTAATTTCATCTTGTTTGTTTAATTAAAAGAGATTCATAAATGGTGGATGGAATTTCTATAACAGTGATATTAAACATTTCGAAATAACATGGTTATTTTTTTTTAAAATTCTCAATTTTGTTTTTAAAAAGGGAAAGTTTAATAAATAGTCATTTCACAAGTTTTAATTAATTTAATGAGTCAATTAAACTTTATCTTTTGAAATAAACTTTTCAAAGTTTCAATTTCACAAAAGGTATGTTGAGTGTTCTGCATTTGTATGCTTAGTTGCTAGCATGACTTGTATTAACTGCGTATAACCTCAAAATTGAAATGTTTCTAAATGTTATGACATTATAAAATAATAATAATCTAGAATTATATAATCTTGTGCAAACAAATTTTGAAATGTGGCGATAATTGGTATAATCTAGACATAATATTATAGCCCTTTGGATATCGACATTCGTAGGATCTATTGCATGCCTAGGGATAGAGATACCTCATATTAAAAATGTGAATTAAATGCCTTGAAGTGCCAATTATTATCACAGGTTTACTACATTCTGAACTTCGGCCATTCTAGACTTAGGTTATTCTGATTATGACACAGTGTGTATGATCCCGTTTTCTCTAATAGCTACTTTGGGTAATGATGTTAATAACAAACTGAGCTGAAAATATGTGTATTATTGAGATAACTTGTATAGATGAAAATTTTCAAACTAGATGAATATGTCCTGTTGAAAATTTGTAATTCTTGTAAATATTTGGTTTAAAGATTGTTCAAATTATTGAATTGGACATAAATCAAGTGAACGCCTTAAATTAATTAATCTGTTGTGTGATTTACACCTAAGAAGTTAATGAATAGCTAGAAACTGAAGAACTGTGTTAAACTAAAAATAGACCTGCGAAACTCAGAATCTAGAAAAATTCACGTAATAGAGGGCAATAGCGAGATCATGTGGAGACATTATGCTTGTCAACTTTAAAAATGAGTTCGATTGAAGCATTGGCGAAGTGTGATGACGAGTAGTTGTCGAGAGGCTTCCTCATCAAATTTAAAATTTGTTAGACAGTAGGTAATGGCAAACAAATGACGGGCAAATGGAAAGCTTTTCATTCGTCAACTTTAAAAATTAACTTCACATAGAGGTTTGTGAGACTTAATGACGAGTGGTTGTCAAAGGCTTCCCTCGTCAATTTTGAAAATCAATTGGACAGAATGTAATGACGAACCTAATGATGAGTGCTTGGCAAACAAGGTCCCTTGTCAACTCTCAAACTTGCATAATAATAGGTGATGGTAAGCCATTGTCAAGAACTCCGCTTTGCCATTTCAACAATCTTTTCGACAGAAAGGTTGGCGAGCATGATGGCACGGAGATGTCGAGCTCAGGCCTTCCTCATTTTGAATTTTGGGCTGGATGACAAATACATGATGAATCTGTACACCGAAAAATTTTGGCTTCGCAATCGTAGGGTATTACTAGTTAGTTAGATTATTAGACAACATATTAGATGATTTTCTTGGTTACAATAATAGGCGTGAATAAATTAACCAGTAATGAAGTAACACGGAATGATTGGTTGTTGGTTTGGTAAAAAAAAATGACCTAACTTGCTGATTATAGGATTGTATTTCTTAGAAGACTTATAGAAGCTACATTATGTGCTCCCACGTTAGAGTAAATCATAGGTTCATATATATGTGTTTGTCGGAATGTGTAGGTGTCAACTAGACTATGATAGTCTAACCCTACTTTTTTCTCTCTCTTTTTCTTTTGTTTGTTTCTATTATGTGGAAAAATCTCGGATGGATACATGTATCGCAATGGGTTAGCAAATATGAATACTTCATTAAAGCACGAGTATGCATCAGCATTGTTATCTTCATACTACTTTTGTTGCTATTTACAACTTAAAACTTTGAGTTATTTTATTTCTTTAGTTAACTACAAATGAATAGTTGAAACTTTGTTTTTCATTGAGAATTGTAATTTCGTTTAAAGACTTGTATTCCATATTTTATTTACTTCTTTTGGAACCATTAATAATGAATTCAAAATTATGAATTTGTATATTGTTAATACAAGCTGCAAAGATTTTGATACTACTTTGTTATGTGTTATATTCTGAGTAGCTATCAGCTCTGCATCCTGATCTCTACCAGGGTGGGGTTTTGCTGTTACAAATATTATTTGAATTTTACAAGTTAGATTAAAAACAATAACCAAAAAAAAAGGATAAGGTTTAATAACTAGGGACGACTAAAGACAAAGCCCCAATAAAGAAGAGAACATCGTTAATGACCAACATAAAAAAAAGGTTTTATGATCCAATACCAAATAAAACCAAAAGCAATGTCTCAAAAATTAAAGAGTGTTGGGAATAAATGAACATAATAATTAAATGGGAGATTCCCAAAGTACCACCGCAGATTTAGCCTATCAATAAAAAAAAAAAAAAAAAATCCATCTGCTTCGTTTTTAGCCAAAAACCCACTTTATATGTTTTTCCATCTAAGATATTGTTCATCCGTTAGTGATAAACAGTAGCCGATGAGCATTTTCGTAGTTTTATATTGTTAAATTTTAAAAGTGAAATTGTTCAATAGTAAGATTTATAAATAAATTTAAAAAAAAGAAATAAAATAATGGTAACAATATATATTTATATAACATAGTTTTGAATTAGATGATATAACTAGTCTACAATCGTTTCATTTCACAATATTGATATTCACATTATTTACAAAATTGTCATTACAAAATAAAAATTATAAATATAAAGTATTTAAAATATATTAAAAATAAAGTAAATATGAATAAATAATGGTTGAATGTGAAAAGTCAAATAAAAATTAGAGATACACTTAATTGATATAAATAATGAACGTAGTATATATATATATATTTTTTGTTTCATCATTTCTCACATGTATAAAAATTTCAATAATCAATATTTTTATACAAAATATATGTTTGGGACTGTTTGTGATTGTAAAATAATCACTTATGGAGTAGTGAAATTTCAAACATGCTCATTCTCGATTCTAAATTTATGTATAAAAGAATAACGTTTGAATGTAAATTTGGGATGGATGAAGAATATGTTTGACATTTCATCACTCAATAAGTGATTATTTCATAATCACAATCAGCCTCAAATATATACAAACTCTTCAATTACCTAACTCTTCAACTACCTTCCTTGTCACATTACAACATGTAATATATATGTATGTGCACCCCAGCCCAACTATACTGTGTTCGGCATTAGCGATTGAAATCAACGGTTTAAATAGTGGTTAGAATAGTTGTAGCGGTTAGCTGTTTAAAATAGTGGTTTGTTTAACTATTGTAATAGCGTATCAAATGGTTGTTCGGTAATAATGGTAGCGGTTTTAAATAGTGGTTAGATGTAAAAAGGCTAAAATGATTTTATTTTATTTTAGAATTATATTTGCTACGCTAAATTTTATTTAATATATTTATATAAAAATTTTCAAATTTATAAAATTATAATTCACTATATTTTTATACATAATTATTTATTTATTTATTTTTATTGGTATAATATAGATTAAATATACCAATTATAAAAAATATTCTGATCATAATAATTAATTTTAAATATAATAATTAATATAATCTAAATAGAATATCACTAAAATGGTGATAATATAAATAAAAATATGTTTCATTAAAATTGAATATCACTACAATATTAAGAATATAAGTGAAAATATGTTATTAGCAATTAATATCATTTAAATAGAATATCACTAAAATGGTAAGAATATAAATAAAAATATTTTTTATTAAATTTTGAAGGATATAAATGAAAATTGATTAATAGTGTTTTGATAAACGTTGTTTCATATATTGTTCTGAAAACCGCTATTGAGATCGTTAACCGCTATATTCAACCATTATAGTCGAACATTAAAATTTTTAAACCGCTATCTCGACGGCTGTCTAAACCGCTAAATGTTGTTTCAACTGCTGACGTTGAACACACCCTAAAAGAGGTGAGATTAACATGTGAATTAGAATATATTCATGAGAAATTTAATTTGAAAATATTGAATAATAAATTGTATAAGAGATTATAACTTTGATATTAACCGAAGTGAATTTGAAACTTTTATTACAATTATCTTAAATCTTCAAAAGAACTTGGCAAAACATCCCATCTTTCACATCCTCCCTGTCCTTCCCTAATCCTTTTACATTACTCGAAAATATTTGAAACATTTTTCCCAACTTGGCTTTCATCTTTGTAATCCACAATTTAAAAAAAAAAAAAAACATTTTGTTAAAAGAAATAATTTCACAATATAAACCTCGATTCCAATATCGCAGACTCATCAAGATATGTGAAATATAGTTGAATAAGTTATATATAAAGATTGATAGTATATGTTACATGTAATGATAAATGAGAAGATAAAAAAATGATTAACATAATAAATTCATTATTTATATCAATTAATTATATAAATATAATGTTTATTTAATTATCCGCAATCAACCATAATTTATTTATATATTTATTTTATTTTTAATAAATTTAAATATTTTACATTTATGATTTTGATTTTATAGTGGCAGTTTTATAAATAATGTGAATAATGCGTAGGTAGAATAGAACAATTTTAGGTATGCTACGTCATCCAATTTGAACCATTTTTATATAAATATATATATAGATAACTCTGAATTTAAAAAGTTTTAAACAATATAAAAAAATTATAAAATTATGCATATTTTTTATTAAAACAAATTATAATATAGTTACAACTCTTTAATAAAATGGATAAATATCATATGACCCCTTGTACTTGGCCCTTTGTATTTGTACAATTTTCTTGATTAGCTTCCTATGCATATTATCACTTTAGTTAATCACCTGCATTTTTACTTTTATCTTTTATCAATTAACCCTTCAGTGATGATATAACGTACGTGGTCGTTTTATGGTCGTTTTATGAGTGACGTTTGACAATACGCGACAGTTTACATAACATATTAAATCATCCTATCAAGTGACATCACAACAAAGTAATTAACTTAAATAAAATCATAACTTGAAAAAATTGTATATATATATATAATGGTTATCTATTAAATAACCCTTAATAAACAACATAAATTGATACTACATTTGCCTGAAAAAATTATTAAAAAGATAATGGATCATACCTAACGCTACTCTATACTTGGTAAATAATCCGCCTCATTTTCGTCCGTATTCTATTATGGCTACTTTCTTATTTAATTGAATGATTGCATATATTATTTTTATAAAAATATTATTTCAAAATTAAAAAGTCGACTTATTTTATTTGAATGATTGTACATTTTTTTTATATAAAAAATATTATTTTAGAGTTTTCTAAATATCAATTGAATTGAATTAGAATCAACTATTGAATTAAATTGGATCTTGGATGAAGTTAGAATTATAATTTGCAATTGATCTATTTATTTATTTATTTACATTTTCCGTAATCTAATATTCTGAGATTCTTTATATTTTCTAATTGTGGATCAAATTTAAATTAGTATTAAAATCCATTTGGCAAGACTTAAACCATTAAATTAAAAATATTTTCTACCATTTCAATCCCCACTTGGTGCGTCATAGTGCATATCCTCATTTTTATTTACTTTATGGTATAACTGTAATAATGCATTGTTTATTATTTGTTTTAAATTAATTATTAAATATAATATTAAATTTATTTTTATTTAAACTAATTTATTATATAATATTTAAAAGGGTCAGGGCCAAAAAAATTAAAATCTTTATATTTTTAGACCAAGAATTAAAATTTTACAAAAATAAATATTCTAAAAAATAAATTGCACCCAATAGACCAAGAGTACCCCTCCCATTAATAAAATCAATTTAAAATCTATTTATTTATATTAAAGATTGGAAAGGTCTATTATGCTCTTCATTTTAAAATTTTGAATTCAAAAATAATATTTACATAGTGACCCCAACATATTTCATATTGGTCCCCACCTAATTTATTAACAGTCCCACATTAAACATAAAAATATTCCCCCAATTATTGAAAACCTAAATTTGAATTCAAAGGTATGTTTTGTAAGTTTTTTCATTCTTATTCATTGTAGATTCAATTTTAGGGTCTAGAGGTATAGGATGTTGAATATATGTGTAGGGTATTGCATATATGATTGGAGAGTCCTAAGTAATATCATTATGGATATTAGAAAGTGTTTCTAGTCAATTTTTGCGTATAAGGGTGCAATTTCACAAGTTCGGGTTGAAAATCCCGACATTAGAAATTCCAGCGGTTTCCAGGGCACGACACATGAAAACAGTCACGATTTACGCTATTTCTTGGTGTCCATACCTGGAAATGGTTGAAATCATTTCCATGCATGAACACAAGGAAACTTAGTAATGAGAGACTCTTTCCCGGTTCCCACACCGGGATACATGATCTGATTTTTTTTTTAATTTCCAGACATGAACACTGGATATAGGTGGTTTCGTTGCCTGTTTCCCGGGTTAAGTACTAAGATTGGAGAGTCCTAAGTAACATCATTGTGGATATTAGAAAGTGTTTCTAGTCAATTTTTGCGTATAAGGGTGCAATTTCACGAGTTAGGGTTGAAAATCCTGATATTAGGAATTCCAGCGGTTTCCAGGGCACGACACAGAAAAACGGTCACGATTTACACTATTTCTCGGTGTCCATACCTGGAAATGGTTGAAATCATTTCCATGTATGAACACAAGGAAACTTAGTAATGAGAGACTGTTTCCCGGTTCCCACACCGGGATACATGATTTGATTTTTTTTTGTTTCCAGACATGAACACCGGGATAGAGGTGGTTTCGTTGCCTATTTCCCGGGTTCAATGCTAAGATACAGAAGGGATTTTCTTTGTCAGTTATTTTCAGAGTTCAAGACCAAACATAGGCTAAAAAATATTTTATTTCCAGCCATAATGAAAGGGAAACAATTGACCGACTCCAAAGCTGGAAATTGTGATTGATTTAGGCTATTTCCTAGGTTAAGTACCGGGATACAGAAGGGATATATTTTGTCAATAATTTCCAGGGTCGAGGACATGAAAACAAGCAAAATAACGTACTGTTTCCAATCTTCGAAAGAGGGAAATCATTTCCGACCTTCAAACCTGGAAATATGCTAAAACACGTACGGTTTCCAGCCTTTATGAGAGGGAAACCTTTTACTGGCCTCCACACCTGGAAATTAGGTCTCAGTTTGCCTATGTTCGTTCATTCAGATAGGGAAACAGATCAAATTTTCTACTAGTGATATCCCTGTATAACGACCGGGACATAGTCAACATTGCTTTGGTTTCCGTGTGTGGGGACCGGGAAACTACATGATATTTTTTTTTGCGTCTAAATAATTTTGATTTTATTTTTTCAGGGATGGGTTTTAAAAAAACACTAGTATACTTCTAGGCGAATTGGGTTGAAGACGGATATAAAGATGGAGAAATGGCGGTGATGCTTCTTGATGACAACATTTCACTTTCCCAATTAGTAGGAAAACTTTATTCAAAGCTGAAGATTGAAGCTAGTTGGAAATTGATTATACATTCATTAGCAACAAGTTCCACTAGAGATCGGTACCAAATCGAAGATGATGATGATTTGCGATTGAAGATCAGAAGGAGCATATGTATTTATTTTTTTGGACTATGTTTTGGTTGTTTAAATTGGTGTTGCTGTAAGAACGAGTTTGAATGCATAGTTAGAAGAGTGGTTGTAATGAAATAGGTAGTTCCTCTCTATTAATACATGGAAATTGCACCTTTTTTTGCCCATTTCCCGGTGTCCCTACTAGGAAACAGAAACACCATTAAATATTTCCAGTCTTGTTTACATGGAAATGATATGATTTTTGTTATGTTTCCCGGTGTTCCTACTAGGAAACAGAAACATCATTAAATATTTCCAGCCCTGCATACATGGAAACGATATAATTTTTATTATGTTTCCCGGTGTCCCTACCAGGAAACAAAAACACCATTAAATATTTCCAGCCCTGCTTACATGGAAATGATATGATTTTTGTTCTGTTTTCCGGTGTCCTTACCAGGAAACAGAAACACCAATTAAACAGATGTTGGCCCAGTGATTTCCAAGGTTCAAACCCGGAAAACAGGCCAATCTCAGGTCGTGTCCCTGTGTCTAGGGAGGGAAATGTAATATGAAAATGGCAGCTAAAAACTGTATCAATTATATGGCTGGAAGCTTAAGTATGAATTGTTGATTTCCATGTTCCAAAACTGGGACACCTGGCCAATTTTGAACTATTTCTAGGCAAAATTTTAGGAAACGAATCATGGTGTTTCCGTGTTAGAGGACCGGGACATGGCGTTTTTAGTGTTCTGTTTCCCGGTTTCATTACATGGAAATTCCGAATTCACACATTTGCTTGCTCCGTATTCAGCTGAAAACATTTTTAAAGTGTTAGAAATAGCTTTTGGATAGTCTTATGGTTGCCTTCCTCGATCCTGACTACTCATGGAACACGGATAGATTTGTATATCAATATTAGCTTTTCAGAGTGAGTTTCAGGAACGATTCGAAGGCTATAATTGGACGTTTATTGATGCTTACACTAATTATAAGCGGAATATATAAAAAAAATTGCATGTTTAGAAAATTTGAAAAAATGATGTTTTCATTGGACTACATATGAGTACATTGTTCATAATGTATAACTCTTCCATCCTAAGTCAGACATTGTTCAAAATTATGAACTCATAATCACTTATGTTGGAATCATTTATTGTTTCAAATGTCTTTTTGGGTGTTTTTGGACCAAGTATTACATAAAATGTTGATTTCCATGTTCCAGAACCGGGACACCTGGCCAATTTTGAACTATTTTCAGAAAAAATCTTAAGAAATGAATCATGGTGTTTTTGTGTTAGGGGATCGGGACACGGCGTTTTTAGTGTCCTGTTTACCGGTTTTATTACATTGAAATTCCGAATTCACACATTTGATTGCTCCGTATTCAGCTGAAAATATCTTTAAAATGTTAGAAATAGCTTTTGGATAGTCTTATGGTCGTCTTACACGATCCCGACCACACATGGAACACACAGATAATTTTATATATCGATATTAGCTATTCAAAGTGGGTTTTAGGAACGTTTCAAAGGCTAAAATTGGATGTTTATTGATGCTTACACTAATTATAAACGGAATATATAAAAAATTGCATGTTTAAAAAATTCGAAAAACATTATGTTTTCAATGGACTACATATGAGTACATTGTTCATAATGTATAACTCTTCCATCCTAAGTCGAACATAGTTCAAAATTATGAACTCATAATCACTTGTGTTGGAATCATTTATTATTTCAAGTGTCTTTTTGGGTGTTTTTGAACTAAGTATTACATAAAATGTTGATTTCCATGTTCTAGACCGGGACACCTGGCCAATTTTGAACTATTTCCAAGAAAAATCTTAGGAAACGAAGCATGGTATTTCCGTGTTAGGGGACCGGGACATGGCGTTTTTTGTGTACTGTTTCCCGGTTTTTCCTATTTCCAGACAACAATTTAGGAAACTGTTTAGATTTAGGAAATTGTTTAGAGTTAGGAAACTGTTTAACATTAGGAAACTGTTTAGAATTAGGAAATTGCTTAGAATTAGGAAATGCTTAGATTTCCACGGTTGGAGTTAAGAAACATGTTTTACAAATTTCAAGGCTTGATTTTAGAAAACTGTTAACCCGATTTTTTAGGTTTATAACTATTAACATCACCCAAGCAAATAAGTTAGTTATACATAACAAGAAATAGAATGTGAAAATTATTTTCTAAAAAATCAGTTTCCATGTATCATCGTCTGGAAATGGGATAATCTAAATTGAGTTTCCAGATACCAGAAAACTATTTCAAACTAAATCATTTGTCAGTTTCTGTATTTTGTCATCTTCACATCATCGTCTTTCTTAATCTCTTCACCCTTTTTGTCAGTTTCTATATTTTCACCTCTGGAATACTTTGATTCAAATCTGCAATAACCTTAGCAATAACTTCTTCAACTGCATTTGGCCCTGTTTGCTCTATAGGATTCCTAGCACACAGTATATAATCATCCGTCCCTCCCTCATCTTCCTCATCCCCTCCTTGTAAAATATTTTCTGCCACTTCCTCTACAATATCTTTCTTCATAGGCTCCCTATTTTTATGCACCTCCATTACCTTCACCACATCATGAGTGGACTCCTTCTTATCTTCTTCAATTTCTTTCACCACAACTTCAATAAACACCTTCACAACCTAGTCAGGGATCTCTTTCGCCTAAGACACATCAGCAGCGGTTTTCCTCCTTATCTCTGACTTTTTATTTTTTTTCTTCTCTATCTGCTTCTTCATCGTCTTCACTGTCATTACCTTCATTATCCTCTTCATCATCCCCCCCATCCTCATCTTCATTATCCCCCCATTATTTTCTTTGTTTCCACTAACATCATCATCTCCAGTCTCATCATCCTCATTAGTTTCCTCATCCTCATCCTTATCACTTTCCTCCTCATCATCACTCAATCTCATATCCTTCCTCTTGCGCAGGCCACGTCTGTCCTCTATAAAATTACATAATAAAGGAAATTAGTAATTAAAATGACACAATTCGACAAACTTTGAAATAGTACAAAATGACTATGTTTCCAGGAATAGAGGCTGGAAATGGAACAATTTGAGAGGGATTTCCCGGTGCCAGGAAATAGACCAACCACATAACTGTTTCTAACCAATGTGATTTCCAAGAATAGAGGCTGGAAATGGAACAATTTGAGAGGGATTTTCCAGTGTCAGGAACCTGTTAAGAAATTATTTCATTTCCAAACAACAATCATAGAAACCAACCACGAATGGAAACAATTATTTCAAAAATCGATTTCCAGGATTTAAGTTTATAAATAGAACAATTTTATAGGTACTTCGTGGTGCCAAGAAATCTTTAACAAAAGACCCATTTCCAAACATATATCCTGGAAACGACTCAGGCTGGAAACGGATACTCAGATGACCAATTTCCAGAGTTTGGAAAAGACACCATATATATTTATATTCACAATAACAATTTCCTAACAATAACAGATAGAAAATGTAATCAAGAAAAAACTATTTCCTAACAATAACAACACCTAACATAACTGTTCCCTAACAAATCAGCCAATCAAATTTGGAAATAAGATCAGCCTGGAAACAATTATGAATTTCACTTATTTCCAGGGCCTGGAAATGATGCAAACTCATAACTATTTCCAGACTAATATACGATCACACTTATAAGCAAAGAAACAGTTATGGCTTTGGGCTATTTCCAGACCCTGGAAATAGCCCAAAGCCATAACTGTTTCCAAGCTTACCAATTTTAATGTATGATGGTTAGGAAATTGTATAATCGCAAAAGTTGTTTTCATATACAAGGAAATAATCTTGTAATATGCCAATTTCCAAACCTACAAACCATGAAAAAGCTTTGTCTTTGGCCTTTTTCCATGGATTGGAAATAGACCAAATAAATAATTGTTTCCATGACATGTAAACTACTGACATTTAACAAAGCCATAACTATTTCCAGACTTAGCAATTTCAGTGTATGATGGTCTGGAAACAGTCTAAGTGCATTACAGTTTCCATGTACAAGGAAACATTCTTGTAATGTGCCCATTTCCAGACCATACAACTTGAAAAACATTTGTCTTTAGCCTATTTCAATGGCTTGGAAATAGACCAAATACAGAATGTTTCCATGGGAGGGAAACTTCAATTTCACAAAATCCTCAACAGCATTGCAGCACATAATCACAACATCCTAACCAAAATCAACAATATCCAGTATCAAATTCTAACCTAAAATCAGCCAAAACATAAACACTACTTACTATAAAAAAGTTGAAAGAAACCCTAACCTATTTTTGTGACTTTCTAGTCTTCGGTGGCGATGGAGGAACTGAGGATAATGGTGTTGACTTAGACGGCTTTTTTTTCCTTGCCGGAGACTTAGCAGCTGCAGGAGGAGCGTCTAACGACTTCTTTGTCGAGGCATGAGATTTCGCTTTTGCAGGAGGAGCGTTCGACGGTAACCGTATCTTCACCATGGCAAAATAGAATTCGGTGATGTCGAAGGAAGAAGGTGACTTGCGTGACGGTGATTACGACAGAAGAATAGCGTCGTTCATGGTGTTTGGCTTCAGAAATAAACAAAGTTGATGTCGTTCACGGCGTTTGGCTTCGGAAGAAGAGGCGACATGTTGCTTTAGTGATGATGTTATCCCGTGAGTGACGATGAGTGCTATGGTTTGCTCTGGTGATGAAGGTTTTGATGGAGGTTGCTTACGTGCTCTGGTTTGAAATGAACGAAAGAGGAGATTTTGTTGGTTTCAAATGAACGAGAGAGGAGGTTTTGGTGGGTTTGAAACAACGGCTAGTAAGGGTATATTAGGGATTATGATTTATTTTATTTATTTTAATTTTTTGATAATTATTTTTAATAATTTTTTTATATTAGGGATATTACTGTAATATTGGTTCATTTCTAGTAAAAAATTAATTCAATTGTTTAGTTTTGCAACTTTTTGAAAAGATGGGCTAAAATAAGGTTTTTGATTTTGAACCGGTGCATTTTTGAGAATTTTCACTATTTAAAATGTTAAAATAAATAAAATATTTTTTTTCTTCGAATAAAATACCATATCGTCTAATATCTAAAAACAAAAAAATAAATAATCAGTAAGATGACCTCCGGTCATCAACTTTTCCATTTAAAAAAAAAAAAAAACTTTTAAAAATTAGGGACAAATCGGACCCATTTTCGTAATTTCACTCCTGACTAATTAACCTCAGCTCTCAAAAATATCCCAACTCCTCTTCCTTTTCTTTTTTTCCTTTTTTATATTCTTATTGAATATAGCCACGACATCAAAATCTGAGCCGTCCATTTTCCTAATCTAACTGCTTCTATTCATCCACCGCTTCTTGTCTTCTCTTTCCCATCATAAACCCTAGAGCCCGCCTCCTCCTCCTCTCTCACTCTCAAACCCTAGCACACTTCCATCTGCTGTACTGTTTTCTTTATGCCTGGATCCTCAACAGATCTCACTTTTTCCTTGATTTTATTAATATTTTTTTAATATACAGTTTGTTTGTTGTTATTTTATTTGAATCGATTATATCTATTTCCGGTTCCGTTTAATCGATTATGAGAAGATACTCAGGACTGCGATCCAAGCCTTACCGTCAAGAAAAATAGATTTATCAAAGAGTGAGGTAAGTGTGTCGAGAGCATCGCTTGCGGGAAAATTAACGGAGGTAGCGAACGGCAATGCCGTCTGTGGGGATGAGAAGGACAACCAGGGTGTTTGGAGTGGTTAAGGGGGTGGATGGGGCTCGAGTTCTACGTTCCGGTCGCCGCTTGTGGCCGGATTTCTCTGAGCCGAAGCAGCTGAGGAGGCCGACCGATGGGGACGACTGGTACCCCCAGCACCACCACAACCTTATTAAAAAGCATGGGCCTGGGCCGGGCGGTCTGAAATCCAAAGCTCAGAATGAGTGGGGGCATCAAGAAGACAAAGAAAAAGAGAATCCTATTGACAAGAACCAGGTGATGAAACAAGTGTCCGTGATGGAATACAAAGTAAAAGAAGAGCAAGTGATGGATACTAAAGACAAGATGTTTGGGTTGGTTTATACTAGGAAGAGGAAGCGGAATGACGGGGATAAGAAGAGTCAAGATAGAAAGTACGGTATCCGATTTTCACGGAGGAGGAGGAAGACGGGAGGTTTGAAACCGCTGACTGCATTTGGTGTTGTTTTTGAGAGTTCTACTAGTGTGGTTTCTACTGATATTAGTAGTAGTACGTTTTTGAGTTTGATTTTCGGGTACATGAAGGAGAGAGTGAAGGGGAGAACCCAGTTTCTGTCCAAGCTCGCTAGTTTTTTGCTTTCACCGTCAATTAGTGAAACTTTCGCCTCTTGTGGAGTTCGTTTTTTGTGGGTATGTGTTTTCCATTCTTCCTTGGTATTAAATTTTCCATTTTTCCGACTCTATGATCTTTTGAAATTGGTGGGTATTTTTTATGATAATATGCCGAGCTTGCCTTTGGTGTTTAAAATTTAATATCTACATTTGTTTGTCATTTGTGTTGAATTCTTTTTCTAATTTGGTTGTTTGCTCTATCTAAATATATTGTAAATAGATATGATTAAAATCTTGAATCGACCGACTACTTTTCTTTTCATGTCTTTAAGAGTATTAATTTTTTTTTTTTATGTTTCTTTATTCTTCTTTTAGGAACCTCCTGCTGGAACTGTTGGATTGTGCAAGCTATTTTTGGACAGTAAAATAGTTCCTACCGTATCAGTAGATTTTTCTGCAGTGCCATTCTATTTTATGCACATTTATCGGAATATGTTTGGTGCTTTGAAGTGTCTGCCAACTGCACCTGTAAATAGTTCTGTAGATTCTGATGATGATATGATGGTAGACGAACAAAGTCTTCAAACTTGCAAGCTCACTTGGGATAAAGTAGAAAATGTAAATGAATTCCCAACTGTGGTTCCGGATGCCACTAATCCAGTAAATAGGGTGACTGGACATCCTTCTATCAGAGGTCCCAAGCTTTCCTTGCGTGGTGTGCAGTATAGGAATGGTGTGAACTCTCGTGCCATCCAGAAGAGAAGGAGTTCACTGAGGAGGAAGAGAAGTAGGAATCTTTCTTCAGCTGGTGCTCACAAAGCTAATGGTGCTTTAGTTTCTGATCTTATCTGTAGTAGAAAAAATGGCATACCTTTCTCATCTGTCGTGTCAAAAAACAAGCCTAGGAGTTCAATGCAGACTCGCTCTTCTGTGAATATGAAAGAAAACTGTTCAAATGTGGAATCTCCAGTGCAGGACTTAGATCCTTCTTGCTGCTCTGCAGTTATATTGGTTATGGATTTAGACAGATGCTACAGAGAAGAAGGTGCCACTGTTGTGTTAGAATTGTCTCCTTCAAGAGAATGGCTTCTTGCTGTCAAGAAAGCAGGGGTAACGAAGTACACTTTGAAGGCACAGAAAGTCATGAGACCTCCTTCATCTAACCGTTTCAGTCATGCTATTGTGTGGAATAGTGATGAAAATTGGAAATTAGAATTCCCCATCAGACAAGACTGGCTCATTTTCAAGGACCTGTATAAGGATTGTTTTGAACGGAACACTAATGGTTCCAATGCTAAGGTAATCCCTGTGCCAGGAGTATGTGAAGTGTCAGACTATGAAAGTAACTGCACTGGTCTGTTTCAACGCCCAGATTCATACATCTCTGTTCATGATAACGAGGTAGCTAGAGCTCTGGCGAAGAGAACAGCTATCTATGACATGGATTCTGAAGATGAGGAGTGGTTAAAGAAGTTCAATTGTGAAAGTTCAAGAATAGATGAACATCGTGAGCATGTTTCAGAGGAGAACTTTGAGTTGATGGTTGATGCACTTGAGAAGGCTAACTATTGTAGCCCTGACGATTACTCTAATCAGACAGCTGCAGTTAACCTTTGTGTTGAACTGGGTAGACAGGATGTAGTGCAAGCTGTTCATAGCTATTGGATGCAGAAAAGAAAGCAGAAACGAGCAGCGCTGCTTAGGGTTTTTCAGGTAAAATATTCAACACATCATCTCATCTTATTTCATATAGGAATTTGAGCTTGTTTGTTCATATTTCCCTTGTGTAATTGATCTATTAATTTAGAAGATATCTGTATTTTTATCAGAGTTGCTTGGTTGCTTTGTTTGGATTTATTTGCTTGTTTGATCTAATTGTGTATCTTCCTTTCAAGCAGTGTCGCCAAGTCAAGAAAGCTCCATTGATTCCGAAGCCTGCTCTACGCAAGAGGAGGTCTTTCAAGCGGCAGGCCAGCAATTTAGGAAGAGGCAAACAACCTGTTACTCTGAAAGGTTTGTTCTTTGCAGTATTTATTTTTTGAGAGATAGTAAGTAGTGGGTTGCAACATGGAGGTCAATAATAGTCCTGAATATCCACTCAAGGAAACTTGGTGTATTGTATTTTGAATGTGAACTGATAATATGCTGGTACCTTCACTAAAGTTACTGCATAGGTTGTGCTGCACCGACTTTCAATTTGCTACCTTATTGTGTTTTAGTGAACTCTTAGCTTTTATTTACTTGGTAACTTAGCTAGTTATTATCATTTGGGGTGGGATGAGATGTTTGATTGCAAGTGTGTCTGTAAGCAGCTTTTATATTGTTTATATTCCTCCATGCGGCAGACAAACTCATTATCTGCTATTGTTGTGTTTAGTTGTGTAGAAGAGTCTATTGGGTTGCAATATTTTAGGTATTGTGAAAGTGAACCCTCGGTCGATTGATGTGCAGCAATTGCAGCTGAGAGAGATGCTATGGAAGAGGCAAATGCCATGCAGGACGCAGTTTGTAAAGTGGAAGAAGCTAAATTCTCAGCAAGGGATTCGATGGAGTCAGCTATTCATAAGCGAAAAAGGGCACAGCTGCTTATGGAAATAGCTGATCTTGCAACATACAAAGCAATGACGGCTCTTCGAATAGCAGAAGCTGCTGAAATTAGTGAATCCGTAGACGCAGCGGCTGCCCATTTTTTGGACTGACGAGAGCATGATTAAAATTGATTTATATAGTTGGTGGAGGAAGGAAGTCTTTTGAAGGATGTAATTTTGTACAGATTTTTCATTGGGGGTGTACATGCTGTAATATTATAACCTCACAACAACGAATCTTTGACCAAGGAAACCAGTTCACATATCTTTCGAAGGTTTTGGAGAAAAAAAAAATGATAGGAAACAAGAAAATTTGTAGAATATGCTAGTTGGCGTTTTAACTCAAATAACTACCTAATTTCTTTGATGTATATGTGTATTGTTATGGCAAGTCCGAAGTATGCTAAACTCTTTATGATAGTCTGTTGTGCAGAGGGAGAATTTTATTGTCTGAATTTAGATAAGCTAAAAGATTTAAATGTTATTTATGAAATATAATATTTGGTTCATTTCAATTATTTATATTTTAATTTAATATTTCTCTATTTTAATATAATTCAACTAATAGGAGTAAACTGATGGAGAAAGAAATTGATTGTAACATGTCATGAACCTTGAGGGTAGTTTTTGAAGTTTTAAACAAAATTGTTTTACAAGTGCAATTATGTTCACCTTAATAATTTAATTTTGTGAAGAAAAAAAATTCTAGTGTGGTTTGTAGTGAAGTAACCTTCAATCAATACATCTTATTTATGGGAAGGTGTCACAAATTGGTGGTACAACAAATATAATTACTACATATCAAATTCAATATATTTTGAATTAATAAATAATATATTTTGAGTTTAATACATTTAACTTGTTAGAAAATATCTTAAATTTTAAATTAATTTTTTTTTAATGAAAAAATTGAAGAATTTTTTTTTAATTTAAAATATTTTAATAAACTGGTTTTTTTTAATAATATTTTTTTCTATTTTCGTTTTTGTTATAGAATATAAGTTTAAAAATAGAATAAGACATCGAACAATTTCGTTCATGTTGCACGAACACTTTAATTACTCAACACCGTATGCATTAATTAATAAATAAATACTAAAATATTTGAGCACACATCTCACTAACACACCACTTAACGTGTTCATGCATATATAAATTATTAGTATATGTATATTAATAAAAAAATAAAAAAAAAAAACCAAAAATAATAAATTTAAAATAAAACCACAATTCTAACATTATTTTACCAATGCGCCGAAAAAAAAAAAATATATATATATATATATATACATATATTAACGCTAATTTTTAAGAATTTATTATAGTCACAAGAATTAATATATAAAATAAAATAAATAAAATATTTATATGAAATACAAATTTTTCATTCATATGGATAGATATCCGTGGATACTGGCATAATTACCAGCTCTATTCTAGCCATCTTAATTTTTTTCCAATATGATAAATATGAATTGTCATTAATAAACTAATTCTCACTGTAACAAATTTGTAATTAATTAAATTATTAAAAAATAACAAATATAAAATTTTCATTACTTATTACTAGAGCTTAGAAAAATGGGAATCGGAATCGAAGGGGTGGACAACTCCAGACGCCTGAACAGACTAGGCGATCCTAGACGAATTTAATATTTTATCAATATTTAATTAAATAAATTACTAACAAACATAATAATGCTTTATAGAATTAAAAATATATGCTTTTTAAATATTTTATTATTAACTAAAACTAATAAATAGTAATATTATCAAACTAATATAATATATTATAATTAAGAATTATCTAAATAGCATGGTAAATAAATGCAGTATAGGTTTGAGTTTCTTGTTATTATCAAATAATCACTTATAAATGTATAGAATGTCCATTTTATCTTCATAATAGATATTATCTTCATTTTTATTTTGAATTATAAATTTACGCATAAATTAAAAATGAAAAATATATATAATTGACATATAACTACCTTGAATATTATTACTTAACAATTAGAAATAACTCAAAATATAAACATATATTTAGAAAAAATGAATTTAAAATTTTGCATTAGAAAGAAAATTGATATGGAAAGATTTTTTTAAAAAGATAAAAATATATATATTTCAGGTTTGAAATTTATTTTACAGGAGACTTTTAACTTAATAAAACGATGGATGAATATTTTATTTGCTGTGGAAATATAGTAGTATTTTAATTATAAAAAAATTATTTCAAATCGATTTTTTCCTTATTTTTATTGTTAAATCCGTCTAAATACGGTTGAATCGTGTAATTACTTACCACTTAGAGCACATAAGCGGATCTCAAAAAAATTCAAACATTTGGATTCCTGAGTCCCTCAGGCGTTAGCTTTTGTAAATAGTGCTTATCACCTTTATTTTTATAATTTTAAAGTTAAAAAAATTAAAAATTAAATAAAAAATCAAATTTTATTTAATTATCCAGTTTGGTCGATTGAACTCCAATTACGACAGACCAGTTTAGTTGTGGGTTCAATTTCAATTAACCCAATCTGGGGTTCAGAACACTTAGCCAAATATTTTTTTGATTTGAAAACCAGCAGAAAGATTCAAAATAAAATGAAGCCTCCTGATTGAGTAAAATTCTCACAGCAAATGAAATGGCTTTTTTAAAAGGAAATGTAACAGCTTTACGAAGTGAAATAGGCAAAGTATTTCTTTATAACTTGTTTAAACAAGTATACAAAAAGAATGGATATAATTTTAATTAATTACAGGTTCCAATTTTAACACTACTGGAAGTGCAGTGCACAGCACACTACACTATTACACTATCACTCTTATCTACAGTATACTTTCACTTTCTTTCTTCTTCTTCTACATCAGAACATATTGAGATCTGCAATATCATCCAATGGAATTTCAAGACCCATCAAGGGTTCTTCTCCTAGCTCTTCTTCATTTAAATTACTCAAAAAATTGCTTAAATCCTGATGCTCCCCTCCTAGCTGGTCCATCAAGTCAAAATGTTTGACATCATCTGTTTTCTTCTTATCATTATGTGGAGGATGAGAAGGAGGAGGAGGGTTCACTCTTGTTTCTAACAGCTTGTTGTTGCCGCCGCTCTTCTGCTTTGGTTTTGACTTCACTTTGCGCTCACCAGAACCACGCCCTCCAGATTTACTGCTATCTCTTTCGCTTCTCTTCCCCTTTGCATTACCTCTCATACCACTCCCACCCACATCATCAAGCAGTAACTCTCTTTTCCTTGCTCGGTTAAATATTGGTCCAGTTTTCGCAAAATCTTGATCACTGGGGAACCCATCATATATACCCCCTTCATGTAAACCAAGCTGTTCTGCCCCACCTACAATATTGCCAAAAAAAAAATAATATATATGTATATATACAACATCACCAACCAAAAAATAATATATATGTATATATACAACATCACCAACCAAATGGAGAACAAATATATATATATATATATATATATATATATATATATACATTTCAAACTTCTCAGCGGCATGTACAGGCCAGTCAAAAATCTTTGAAAACAGAGTGGATATTAAAAAAAATCAACTTTTTTCCACAAAATAATAGCTCTTTAAAATAATTTAAAAAAATTGCTACATGTAACTTCAATGAAATAAAATAAAGTTAACATGCAAGAACTGGTAGCTGGCTGAAAATTTTGAACCTCCTAACAAACCACAATTGAAAGGTATATATTGAACATCAAAACCCCACAATTGAAAGACAATAAGAGAGTTGATAGTTTAGTGGTCATACTCCTTGAAGTCAAGCCAGTGATTTTTGTAGATTCAATGTCGACTTCCCGAGGAGGTGCAGCAAAAAGAACATCCCGAATTGCAGGTTCTGTGAAGCAACTTTTGCCTGTTTCTTCGAATTTTCGACACCTGGCAAGCGTTCTCTTCATAAACGCCATAGCAACTTGTTTTGACACCTTTGCAACCCCACTTTTTGAAGCATTGCTTCCTCTTGTTGCCTGCATGAATTATTCAAAGAGACATCTTTAACTAACACTGAAAAAACCCCAAATATATATAGCGAGGTAACTATAAATGATAAGTCAAGTCAGCAACAAGTATCTATTAAAAACAATCCCGTCAGCAAAAAAACTTTTCAAGCACTAGCAAAAATAAAGCAATAATTGTATAAGCCGCACCCAAGTAAACTATATTACACAGTTCTCATAAAACACTTTTTTTTCAATTTCTCTTTGGTTGATCCTAATCCCCCATGTCAGACAGTCACATAGGAACATGAAAATATCACCCACAAGAGACCAGAGTGGGACCTCAATGTTACCCAACCCAATGTATTAAAAATTAGTTACAAGACATTTTGGAAAGGAAAAAACTTACCAGCTTCTTTTTATAAGCCAACTCAACTAGTCGATCCATTGCAACCTGCTCAAGATCCCTGATAGGACATTGAAATTGAGACTGGTGACTATTCAATCCCTTAAACAATCAGATATAAAGACAATTCAATAGAACAGTGAGATTCTACCTTCCTTCCCTTTCCTTGACTTCCTCTACAGCTTTGAGTATTTTATTCAAGTATTCTTTCTTCTTAACAACCTAAAGAATCAATCAATACATCAATATATATGAACAGAGAATCCCTTCAACACTTACAAGTAGAAAGACATATGAAGACATTAATAACTTTTAAAAACGAAACTATAACTTTTTTATTAAAAGAATTAAATGAGATAAAACAAAATATTTCTTTTTCAACTTCATTTTTAAAAGACTTCAGACTACTGAAATTTTTAATATGTACAGCAAAAGAAAGTAAAGAACCATAACCTGCTCCTCTTGCAGCTTCTGTATTTCAGCAATCTCTTGAGTGATTGTTTCATCTTCTCGATCGGCCAGATCAGGCTTTAAATGGAGACAAAAGAGAATGAGATTGCTCAAACAATGAAAAAATAAATAAATAAATCGGTGGGAACAACTAAAATTTTTTTTAACTTGACAGGAAATGAAGTTATACTTTTAATAAAACCAACATATAGTCATAGACATCAATCTTACCACTGATTCTAGATATAGGCCTATACTGCGCAGCTCCAACATAAGCTTGTCTTGGAGAGATGCTTGCTCATATTGGCGATCAATGGCAATGGCATTTGAATGTATTTTTCTGGACTCATTCCCACCATTTTCAGCAAACTCAGAGAAAAGATCTCCATGTATGAATCCATTCCCTCCATTTGAAAGCTCATCACTATACAGATTGTAGAGGTTTCTGGCCACATTAAATGCTGTATCCCCATTACAGGACAATCTCTCTAAAGAACCATGCTTCTGAACCTGACTGAACATGGAATCATACTCAAAGTCAATCCTATCCCTCTTTCGAGACTCCACATCGACAGGATAACCTGTGATTCCAGGAGAAGCATCCCTACTATATAAATATCTCCCTCTAGTTTCTTTAAGTTCATCAGTTTCATCTTCCACAATCAGAGCTGACAGTATTCTTTGATACAACGGAGTGTCATCTTTAGTAGAATCGCCATTTGCCTGAACCTGGTCACCCAAATCAGGCATTCTTGCAGGCCATTTTGACTGAATTTGATCTGGTAGGCTTCTCTCCTCTCCTGAAAGAAGAGTCTGAGGAAGAAAATCTTCACACATAAGATTACCCTGTGTAAAATGCACAAATTCAGTAATACAATACAAGTGATTAATCCATATATAAAAAATATCAATGTCTTCAAGTGTTCTCAGAATTTCAATTTAATATCTTCACATTTATGCCAATCAAATATGAGATGAGCACAAAATTGTGATTTGAGATAAAAGATAAATGTAACACGTTAAAAATGCTTACAAGAAGAAAAATAAGATTTCTCTAATTGAGTACAAGAGTTTTCACAAATAGACATTCAGAAAAAAAGGGACAAAGACGAGAAAAGACATTATGCAATCTCTATCATTAACTATATGTGCACAATTTGCCCACAGAATTTGAGTAACTTAAGCCAAATAAATGGGTTGTAGAGAATACATAATTAGTTTGATTGACAGTGATTAGCTACAACTATTGTTGATAGACTTAGTACATAATTAAGTTCGAATAGTAGGTTTCTTCCAGTTAATAAGTTATTATAGAAAAGATCTATTCTAGTCGTTACTAACTTACTCAATTTGAATAATTTAACTAGCAAATAATTTCCACAAGGTCTCTCAGAAGTCCTCGAATAATATTTAACCAAAAGTATGATTATATTATAATTGCTACTCCAGCTAAAGAGAGAGCTTTAAAATGTAAGCAATTAATTCAACAGGCATTGATTATCAAGAATTCTGCTGATTGATTATGCATATAATTAAGTTTCTTAGTCAACATTTTCGTTGTAACCAAAAATAAGTTGTCATATCCATTAACAATATACAATTTCAATTTCTACGGTCCAACGCAAATATTAGAACAGATTATTACGAGAACAAATAATCAATTAGTTATGCCCTTGATACTAGAAAAGATCTTAAGTCAATTTTACAACATATATGTAAGATTTTGATTTATTCTTCAAGTGATTATGTATACAATGTACTTATGTGTGCACACGCATATATTTGTGAGAGAGGTTGGTTTTCGAATGATGAAAATAAACTTCAAGGTTGTAAACATGTGGATAAATGGTTAAAGAAATTACCATAATTCCATCACCACGTTCAGACATCCGAGATATGCTTTCATGATAATCATCTGTAGATTGAAGCTAATCCAAGACCACCACAGGACATAAAAGAAAAGGTTATATTAATGACTATTTGACACTATACAATCAAAGGAAATATATATATATATATATATGCTAAGTTACCAACCTCTTGTTTCAAGTTTGATACATCTTCTAAGCTGACCGAAGCAAATAGCGGCTCCATTTTCTTCCAGAAAGTGCTGGAACGGGCAAGATCTACAAAAGAAAGTTGTCTATGACAAATATTTCTGACATGATGTGGAACAAAATATACGAGCAGATGTCACAGCAAACATTTGACGAGATAATTTAGTACAAGACAGCAGCACGAAATCCATGTTAGACATACATCTAGAGTTACGAGCAGAATTGGCAGCTGCTAATAGTTCCTCACGATCATCTTCTGATTCCCCTGCAGCATCGAATTGCAGCATCAAATTGCAGCAATACATTAAATCTATAATTTTCAGCAGGCCAAATGGACAGTAATGGTTTGTACAAGAAATGTTACATATACGCCACTACTACTGAAAACTAAAACACAAACACTCATAGCACGTCAATGCACAATAGACAATTATATGCACATAAGAAGCAACGTGTGAGAAATAGTGCTATGAGTAGGTCTCAGAAGGTGAAGTGGAGAGAGATGCACCAACTATACTGCGCTGATTGAGCCAGCAAACATTGAATGCACTGCAGGGGAAGACCTCTGGTTCCGTTAGATGGTTTAGAGCACAAAGAGCCTAACATATTAACAGTATTGGCCAGCTTAACATACAAGGCAGCCAGCAAATTGCTCTCACTTCTAACTGTAATTTATCATGCACCTGCCAGCAAGGAAGTGAAGCAGTGTTTGCTGGCCTAATATATTGATTGCTTTTTCCTTATATTATTTATGGCTTCCAAACAGGATTTTAAGTCCTATGAAAAAAGATGTATTCCAGTTCAGTTCAGCTATCTAGTTCTAGAGGTTCCACCTCCCAAAACATGTAGGTGGTTGTTTTTGTTCTTACCTATCATTATCATATGCCTTATTCAAGAGCTTATTGCAGCCCAATTGGATATCTAGGTCTCCAATAGAACCACAAACACACCCAGTAAAAATTATCAGAACATTAACTATGAAACATGCTCAATGCACACCCCACCTAAAATTACAAGGGAAATCAAATAGCTTTATGCTTATTTACATATATGGAAGATATGTATACTGGTACTTCGACTCAACTTGTTCAAATATTAACTGCAAAATATCCTAAGTTAATAAAAGCCAATATCCATTGGTAAGCTACTAAAAACTTGAGTCAGAATAAAATTCCCCTTTTCTCCATCTACCCATCAAGCAAAAATGTTTTCCAGGTATCATATTCCAAGGAATGTTAAAAAAAAAAAAAAAAAAAAAAAAAAAAAAAAAAAAAAAACTATTAAGACAAATACCCTAAGATCAACAATTTTATAAGAGACAATACCTGGAAGATCTGGCGAACCATTAAGTGATGTATGTACTACACGACTGAGGACCTTGCGATCTGATAGCTTCTTTAGTGGAGGACGTCCTGACTTGCTGAAAATTGAAAATTGTGTTATATATATATATATATATATATATATATGTTAATAAAAGCTAACTTGAGAAAGAAAGGGAGGGAAGAGTTTGATAAAGAAAGAAATGTTGCACCTTCCACTCTTATCAGAACCAGTCCTTGAAATTTTAAGCGGTTTAGATGAGGATTGAATCTCCAATTTCTCCCTCATTGGTGAAATACTAGATCTAGAATATGATGAGCCCCTAGCACTTCTACCCTGTTTCTGCAAGCCATCTACACTCTCTTCTTTAATGAGAATTTTGTTCTTCTTCGTATGTAAAGCAGGGGTACCAACACTCTGAGCTAAAGCTGAAACTTTATCATCTGCTTCATTGCTACCCAGTCCCTTCTCTTTTGATCTACATTCCTGATTTTCACCAGCATCTTCAAATTCAGATAATCTAGCTGGAGATGAAACAATCTCCTGCTTCACTCTAAATTGTTGTGTCCCATTAGCCAGACTCCTAGCAGCAAGCAACCCCCCATTAGTCCCCACAGGAGTCATTCTAGAACCTGAATCAGGTGTGCAGCCTTCTGATATCTGCCCTTCATCAAGGTTTGAGATGGGAGACACTAGATTTGCTCTTCTCGAACGAGAGCTTTTTTGCTGTCTCTGACCAACCCATTGAGTAATAGGAGGAGAGGAGGATCCTGCAGGCATAGGTCGCTTGCGATTAATTGCTCCACCCGCTGAATTAACTTTGCTTAAACTATGAGGTTGTTCCCAACCATCTCCTTCCAATGGACGGGGAATATTAGGAGAAGAATTAGCAGACGCTACAGAACCACTACGGGGGGCCCTGGAAGCCTTTCCTTTCGTAAAAGAACCAGGACTGAGAACTTGACTTGCTTCACGTAAATTCAACCTTAAAAATTAAAAATAACAAAGGTATGATGTGATATAACTTCTATATTGAAGAGGGAAAAGAATCAGATAAACTTGTCAGCTACAAAATTAAACCGTGTAATTCAGTAAGTAGAACATACTTATCGGTACCCTTAATTCGCTCCTTATTTGATCCAGCCCTTATATCCCTTGAAAGGGTAACTTTTTCCATTTCCATTTTGGGAATTGAGCGGACATTAAGAGTAGCAGAAACAGAAGCATTATCGGACCTGTTGATACCATTGGCACCATTACAAGATCCTGACCTGCCATGATGTTCCAAGAAACTTTCATGTTTGATTTTTGCAACAGATATCAAGCAAAAGCTTCTAACACATGATAAAACCATACTAAAAAGCAAAATGCTGCAAGCAAACACAGAAGTCCATAATAAAAGTAAACCACATAATTATTCATAATATGATTACAGTTCTTCTGCCTTTATCTCAGGAAGCAGGCATACTTTCTTACCAACACTTGTAGCAAGCAAGAGTTAAAATGGTATAGTAATCAACTTATCAAATGTACATTCCCAACTTAGTCAGATAGAAATGGTTCAAGGAATCTATATAATTTTCATATTTAAAACCCCAAAACTGATAGGATATTTTCTTGATAACAAGGGGAAAAAAAATACAGCTAATTAAAATCAGAACAAAGTTGTCACAAAAAATGAGAACTTAAAAGCAACACCACTCAGATGTTCTTAATCACCTGAAGCTCTGGGCATCACAGGACAGCAGACCAGATTCATTGCTCAGTTTATGATGCATAACTCGTTTAAGCTCTCCATCATTGTCAACAGGTCTACTTAAAACAGTACCCACTGAACGCTTCCTTTTCATTTTTCTTTCCCAACCTTCTCCTCCAGCAGGCAGTCTGCGTACCTTCTCTTCAACCATGTTGGAAAGTTCACTGCCATCTTTAAGCATATCTCTGTCTTTTACAATAGACACAGACTGCCTAGCAGCAATATTGCTTCGACCTTCAGCCTAAAGATATTAAAAGGTGGAAAATAATATATCACCATAATTAAAGAAAAAGGAAATTTGTCAAAGTGTAGAGAATTGACGATACCAAAAAAATACATTTAAGAAGGAGAAAGAGTTCTTTTAGTAACTCAAGTAAAGATGAAAAGTCAACTCTTCTTATTTCTGTATTTCGATTGGTTTTTACCCCATCATGAAACAGAAGATATGTTTTATAAAATCACTTCAACCATCATTTTAAGTAAATACATACTGTCAAGAAACTACAACTTTGCGATGAGATGTATCCGAAGAACATATCTGAAGTAGAATAAGTACACATACCCTTGTCTCAGCTACTGAAGAGCGAACTCGCCTATTTCTCTCCTCGAGTCTAGGAGCCAAGAGGTCTGGATTTCTTTGCATTAAAGTTCCCATCTTCAACAAATTCAGCCCACTAGGTCTTTCATTAGTTAACAGCTCGTTCCTTTGTTGCTTCTTCGAATTTGAAATATCACTGTGCTTGTTCAGTTTATTTATGGAATCTTCAAACTTTTTAGCCCTACCACTGGTTAGAAAAAAAGTCACATTTATAGCTGAACTTCAAATCATAATAAACAAGTTCAAGATACATATATTGCTGTTAAAATTATTCACAACTTTTTTATGAATGAAAAGGAAAAGGCAAAACCTGTGTGCTTACAGTAAAAGGAAATCCAGATCAAGTACATAATAACACCAAGTACCAAAAAAGCAAATGATTATAAAAAAATGTGCATAGCCACAATAACACTAAGATTAATAATCCAAAACATGAAAAGATTAGCACGATCAAAAAATGAATAGGCTTACAACAGAGAGAGGATGCAAACAATAAAATATGAAAAATTAAGAATTAAGGCGTATATTGTAGAAAGATATAGGATTACCGAGCCTTATTCATGGAATCTGATATTAATGATTTGAACCGTTTCAATTCCTCTGTAGTCACCAGTGAAGGAGGCTTCGTATGAGCAGCTCCAAAAAAATTATCCTCTGCTGTGGTCCCAAATGAAATTCCCAAGACTCTCCTCAATTCACCTAGTCGAGTATACTTCTGATCACCCATGGTAATAGGATCCAGTGTCAAGCTCTGTAACACAGCTGGCCCCTCTCCTGTTGTTGTTGCACCACCCCTAGATACAGTAGATGTAGAGCCAAATATCCGGCCCTCACTCCCTTCACGAAAGCTTCCAGATCTTTCAATCGAATAATTTCCCCGCTGACCATTGGAATAGCCCCCAGAAAAGGCCAAATCCTCTGGACTGCCTGAAGTAGACTCAAATCTCACACTTCCCGCCATATATTCAGGTTTAACTCATTCTACAGAAAACTCCAACCAGAATAACAACAAGTGTCAATAACCTAACCAACACTTTCTAAATGAAGCACGTATCCTAGAGATGTAGACATTACACAAAAAATCAACTTATATCCATATCTACAATAAACCACAACCACTACTAAAGAATTTCAAGGCTTACCTAATTCATAATCCTTTAGCGCACAATTATGGTGAAATTCAATCAAACTAACAAGATCTTTTCCGAGCCAATGCAACAGCAGAACATATAAAACCGAAGAGAAGAGTATATGTACGTGTAGAGGGAGACTCATGAAAACTAACATACTTGCTAATTTCCAATCATTTACTCCCATATATAATAAACAAACAATTAATATCCAGAAATCTGAAGAAAACAAATCAAAATTATAAGTGCTTAAAAAAAATTGAGATAGACTTCCTCTATTAACTACACAAACAATGCAATTCATTCTCTGAAATGAAAAATCGAAGTGTTAAAATTGAATATTCTGATCCATAAATTAAAAATAAATAATATAAAATTCAAAACGAAGAGAGAATTTAGTAGCTCATCCGCCCTTCAAACTAAGAATTAAATTCACTCATACAACATAGTTCAAGAATCATCACGAAACCTCCAAAACCCTAACAGAAAAGAAGTTAGGGTTTTTGGTAAAATAGAGCAGACAAACCAGTAAAACAATGGAAAAACGCGAAATTAAAGATGTGGAAAGGAGGGAGAGAGTGAACATACCGGCATTGACCGATCGACGTCTTATCAAATGGACAGAGAGAGGCGTTTTGTTTTCAGAGATATAGAAAGAGAAAGAGTAGACACAAACGGAGTGAGAGAGACGGTCGAGGAGCTGGCTCTAGAGATTCTTCGCAGTGAGAAACTAGTGGGTCCCGCCGAAAAGTTTCGGTGGAGAACCACTATCTAATCTCGACCGTTGGATCTTGCCGAAACTCAAATCCAGATCGTTTATGCTGGAGTAGTCTCTCTTTCAAGAGTGTACAAATGTAGCATCGGATTGGACTGTGACGGTCTCCTTGTCCTAATGAGAATATACTTTTTTATTCGCTCCATGTCAGTATAGTTTTTTTTTTTTTTTAATTTTATTTTATTACCGAGATGTCTTTGCAGTAACTTTTTTTTTACTCTTTCATAATTAAAAATACTAAATAATTTTTATTTATACTACATAATTTAGTTTTAAAAATTATTTAAAAAATTACTTTTTAAGAATAATCCTCCCCCGTAATAAAGAGAGTCCTTTATGAGTGCGGAGGAGTCATTCAAATTTGAATGACTATTTAAATATGATTATGAATGACTATTTTAAAAATTAAAATTTTAATAAATTAAAAATATAAATGAAATTTGTTGGATTAGTTTCCAAATTTTGAACATTATTTTGACTATTTTACATAGTTTTTTCATAATAACAATAAAAAATAATATAATTTTAAAATAATTTTTAATTTTATTCTATATGTTTTTTTTATAAAACACTTGCAAATGCAAAAATTCTAACTATTTAATAAGTAATCAAAGAAAATAATCAAAAAATGTATTAATTTATTTAATATAAAATGTTTTTTTAATTTCAAATATAAATAATAAGACAAATTCTCTATTCCATACTAAACATATTTTTTTACGATAATTTCGTAGCATTACTGTGAAAACCAACAACCTCAAGATTCGGTTCATCGAAGCATTATAAGTTATTCCTAATATACCAACATCATTCATAAGCATAATTAAATACAAACTAACCCCCTGTACTTGACAAAATGTATCACCTAACCCCTTGTACTAATGTATGCCTCACTTAACCCCTTGTACTCATACTTTTGTCTAGATAGCTCACTTCAACATAAAATTTGTCTCGGTGAACCCCTTTATAGATGACGTGGCAATTTCAAGTGTCTTACATTTATGACAAGTGTCGTCTCAAACTTTTGTCACGTCAACCAAAAAGAGCGCATTAAAACAAATATTATGGTACAATAGATTCTCTGAGATAAAAATAGGAGTATAAGGGGCTATGTGAGACAAAAATTAGTACAAGTGGTAAAGTGATAAATATTGCCAAATAGGGGGACAGTTGATATTTAACCTTTATAAATATTAGTAATCTTTGTAAGTTGTTAGTTAAATATGCTAGAAAATAGAGTAAGTTTAAAATACTTTGAATTTAGAAAAAGTGTGAGGCAACGAAAATGAGTATTATTATTGTTCTATCTATCATGGAGAATCTTTTTAATCACTTCCTAAAAATAAAAAATGTTATGATAAAACTCTTCTCCTTCATATAGATAGATGGTAGCTCTGACTTTGTCTATCATATCATCCTAAATTTCATAATCAAGTAGAGCCAGAGCTTGTCTATATCAACAACTCTTTTATCAGTAATATGTCATGAATCCAATTATTTATAAATTTTATTATGCATTATTCATTAATAAAAAAAATAATATGTTTTACAAAATCATTAACATACACTACAATGTGAAATAAATCATGAAAGGTTTATAACAATGAAATTTTTATCACATGTAATTGTAACTGCATTTAAATGTCGTTACTCATAGTATTAGTGAGACATGATATCACTAATCTAGATAAAATAATGTGCTATACTTCTTAATGGAATTAAGCACTAGTTCCCATTAACTGTAGATACAACGCGTGGTGCCTAAAGTAAACATATGAATATCTATTTTTCAAATAGCCCGTAATAAGATTAAACATGGATAAATAATTTAAATATCAACAATCAGTTTTATAGTAATAGTAGGTGCAATGATTATTAAACTCGAGTTCTCTAAAATATCCTAAATATTGAGTCTCGCACTTTGAAGTCATTCCTTGTAAACTCAATTAATTTACTTATTAGGTGATTATCGGATATAACACAAACTACTTGTAAATAGTTGAGTGATAAATAAAGGATTTATCACTCTTCATGATAGGAGAAATATCTCAATGTTGTTAAAAATCTTGCTCTGAAAATCCTTGGCCAATATGGGTGTATTTGTGAAGAGGGTATGTTATAGTCTCGACTCGTGAATTGAATCATCAGGCGATAATATTATAAAAATACTGTGATTATATATATAGGGATAAATAATATTGATAGATAAGGGAGCTCATCAAAGGGACCTCCGACCCCGGATCTCATCGAAGGGACATCCTAACTTGGAACTTTATGAGAGCTGTCTACTAATTGTTTCTTTATATTTTTTTTCTGTTTGTATTATTTCATAAAATAATACTCATTGAATAGAATTTCATACAAGTTTAATAATGCAATAAATGAAATAAATATTTAAAAATTGAAATAACAATAAAAGAAGCTATAAGAATTAAGGTATGATTTTGTGTATAGAATCATTCACTCAATATTTGACTTGATTATATATTGGATCTATGACATTACTCCCCTATTAGACATCTAGCTTGTCCTCAAGCTGAAAATCAAGAAATGCTTGTATCTCCAGGCTCAATTTCTTCGTCGTTTTCCACTACTTCAATCCAAAATAGTTGTTTACATTGATGCCCATAAGCGAAAATCTCATCAAAAATATAACATAACCCTTTTAAGCGCCTTTTCTGCCATCTATGTCCTAGTTATTTTTTCAACATTAGAAAAGCTTTGGAATTAGAGACTGTTGTCCCTTTATTTAAGTTTGAATTAGAACTATCATGTGTTGAATTTTTTTTAAAAATAATGTTTTGTTATTGCTTATGATGCATGGTTTTTGCGTTATTTTTTTTTATAGTTAAGGTATACATTCAAAAGCTCGAGCAAAACTCGTGACATTAGTCAAAGTGGCAGGTTGTTGCATTTCCACTAATAAGCGAAGGGTGTTCCTGAAATGACTATAACATAAGGATAAATTACTAAATCATATAAATAAAAACTTCACCGGTACAAACATGAAAAAAAAACACAAAGATAAATGACTAGATCATATAAATGAAAACTTCACCGGTACAAACTTGAAAAAAAAAAACATAAAGATAAATGGTTGGATAACATTTCTCATCTTGAAACACTAGTATAACTTAGGAAAATATATGCTTAACATATCCATGAATGTTTTTTTTTTTTTTTGCATTCCTTCATCTTCAAACACTTTTTCTTCTGGAAATTTATTCAAATCAAATCCAAGATCAGCAGGTAAATTTAAATCAAACTCATGCAAACGCTTTTTAGGAAGAGACACACCTTCATCATCTTTTTTGTCTTTATTGTTGTTGATATCAAATTTATTTTTTTCATTACTATATGAAAGTTTTTATCGGCGAAATAAATTTAAAGAGATTGTGTTTGAAGATTAAACATACTACTATAATGTAGTACGAGAGAAATGAATGGTTATAGAATATGAAAAGATTATTTAAATTATTAAATTATGGGTTATTTTCATTTTTGTTATTTTATAACTTTTATTTACATCATATAGCCCAACTTTAAAAATTTTACAAAAATAATCTTTCAAACTTTCACTTTTAAAAAATGAACCAAATTGACCATTTTATCCTTATGTGAATATCTTTTACACTGATATGTGAAGGTGTGAAGGTGATATGTGAAGAGGACCTTCACATATGTGATGGTCTATTTTTGAAAATCAAAGTTTGAGTGGCTCAAAAATAGAAATAAAACTTCTATTGGTTTAGTTTTGAATTTTTAAACTTTATTTGATTTATTTTATATAATTTTCCCTTAAATTATTTAATATTGTGTATTTTTTCATCGGCTACTTTGTTGATGAGAGTATTAATGGATAACACATAATAAAAATTTTGAATACAAGTTATTGGTATGATAAATTGACACTTAAAATGGAATGACAAATTATTCTAAAATTGACACTTATTACGAAATGGAGGTAATAATTTTAATTATGCATTATTTTTTAAAAAAATATGCATTTGTTTTAAAATTAATTGAGATAAACATAATAGAATAAACAATATCACAAATGTAAGAAACCATAATATTTATTAATATTTTTTAAATAAAAAGTACACAAATAAACGCAAATGCAATAACATAAAATTGATAATTTAGTTCATATCGTGGAATTGCTAGATATGCTCCACTAAATCTGCTTGTAGTCATCAATGCATTTCTCTATTTTGCAGTTGAATATTAGTTTGGATATGCCATTTGTATGGACCAAAAGTTTCCTCCCCCAACTCTTGTTGTGACATTCCATTTGCGACATCATCAGAATAAGAGGTTTCACCAAAGTTACCAGCGTATGTATCTCTTTCATCTTCAATAATCATATTATGTAATATAATGCATGCTCTCATTATTTTGACAAGTGTTTCCTTTTGCCAGTTGTAGTAGTCGTTGAACATCATATGAATCTGGCCTTTGTAGGTTTTCAGCATCAAACAATTGAATGACATCTTCAACAAACTTTTCCAAACACTCATTTACGGTACTTCCTCTAATTCGCATAGAATCATTTACAACATCAGCTGATACACCACATGTCAACATACGTACAACCACAGTGCGTTTTTACAAAGGAGAAACTATTTCTTCCTATTGCATCAGTAATTTGTTGAAAATGAGAATCAAAATTAGAGAGAGAATCTACAATTCAAAGGAATACGTATCTTTATTCGAAACCTTCGTTTGAATGTCTCAAACGGATACATCAGGCCAGGAGCACAGTAGTCTTTGACGAGTATTTCATGACCAGCTCATGATATCTGTTTTTTGTCCATCGAGTTCTAGTTGACGCTCCATTGAATCATCGTGCATGAAGTCTACAATTCAATCTTCTGACATATTATTCGACAAGTTAGAATTTTGAGCCATAACAAGAGAAGAAAATAACAGTAAGTGTATATTGAGAGAGATTGAGTACGAAAAAGATGAATAGTGTGTGAATGTTAGTGAACTTACTTTCTCTATTTATAAGTATAGATTAACGACTAGTTTTCAAACGCTATTTTTTAAATATTTATTTTTATATTATATTAATTGTGGTGGTAAAAAGACATTTGAACATCTGAGTTTTGAAGGATATGATAATTTGGATATGAAAAATTGTTTGACATTTGAAAAGTGGGGATTTGATTTTGTGAATTTGGACATGGTGGATTTGGCTCGAAAGGATAATTGAAATTTGGTTGATAGTTGAAATGTTGATTATGGTTTTATTGGTTTTGATCCATTTCTCTAAAACAAAAATTTTGGATTTGTGTATGTGATAGATAAAAAAAAAAAAGTATTTGGTAGAGATTTTGAGAATAATTTGGATAAATAAATGAAATAGATGAATAAAATGGTGGATAAGTATTTATTAGTATTTATTTATTTATTTTTATTAAATTAAATATTTTTTTATTTTACCGTTGATCAACGATAATAATAATAAATAATAGATATAACTATTACATTGATAAAGTAAAAAATAGACACGTTTGTAATAAATACTTAAATATATAAATATGGTAATAAATTATTTTTTTTAGCAACGGTAATAAAACTGGTTTCATATTTGTTTTTCTTTAATTGAAAAATAAAAATAATAATAAAGTCTGAAAAGTAAAAAATGACGGCTATAAAATATTAGAGAAAAAAAAAAGAGAAATACTAAAATAAAATACTTGGGACGTCTCTCTCCAGTGGGACGGTCCCAACTTATTTAATTTACTTCAATGTAGCTTGACTCCCACCTTGTTGTCATGTAGGAGAGAGATGTTCAGTGAGGACTCAATTTTAATTGCATTGGAGATGCTTTTATTGTTAAAATTTTGTACAAATATAAAATTATAAAACAGGAGACCAAATAGTTGTCCAAAAAAAAATTTCATAATATGTTTTAAGAGAGAAAAAATATTTTTCACCTTTTATTTGCTCTTCTTGGTGCACCATACGCCTGGTGGAGATTTTTGTTTAGTAATTCATGACCTGGTAGAGATTTTGTGTTTGTTTAGGGTTGCTTGTAATTGTCAAATAATTACTTTAGAGGTAATAAAAAATCAATAATATCCCTTTTTTATTTTAAATTTACTGACATACCTTAATGTCGATTTTGTAATCAATCAATATATATATATAAAGTAGAATAACTCGAATGTTTGGTAGTTTACCTTCCTTGAGAATTGGATACGTGATATTAGCTATTATTCAATCACAGTGTGCCACATAATGCTCCTATTACGGCATAAATCATGTGTAGTTGCTCTTTTACCCGATTCATATAAGTTTCCCCAAAATGGAAGCAATCAAAGACAGCCTACAGACAAACAACTCAGAAAGTATCTAAATCTATATAAATCAACTTATTAACAGTATCTACATAAGTCTAGAACTATAAAAAGACACTAAATCATAAAATAGTCATAACTTTCATAATTAATGTCCGATTGAGACATATTATACCATTCCGGAAAAGAAATCGTGAGCCGAAAAACTTTTAAAACTGCAACTAGGGCCATTAACCAGAGTCGAAAACATAAAGAGTTGAATTATAACATTCACAGGTCAAATTAGCCAATTATTGTTTTCACTAGTTTATTACGATTTCTTATAGCCGTCAATGCTTCTAAATACTTGATCATACCATCGCATACCTAGTACAAGGTTCCTATTACCTTGTTTTGTACCAAGGAATTAAGTTACGACCTAAATTATCCTAATAGTCCAATAACCGACAAGACAGGAGACGTAACCACATACCAACCCGAACTTATACCAGTAAATAACCCAAAACCTAACTAGTAAGTAACTCATTACTTGACATGTAAGTAATTAAATCAAGCAGTCCACAACCAAATCGGGACAGTAACAATTAAACCCAAACAACAACAGTTTAACTAGAACAACAAAAATTAAATCAGAACAACAGTAATATCCATATTTACAAAAAGATTATAGTTCATAATATCATAGTAATATTGTTCACAGGACAGATTATCAACGTCTAATAACGAAATAAAAAATAGAAACAAATAATAGAAAATTGAGTTGAGCTCCTGAATAAATCATAAAGTAGAAAGATTGATGTCGTTATATCCAGACAGATTATAGGCGATCAAGGTCACTACGTTTATCATATATTGAAATATACTTTTATCCCTACGACATGCCGATCTTATCACTATTAACGTTATCGGATGAGGCTTTTATTCAAAAATTAAATTCATAATTGAATATCCAGAATGCAACAGTAATATTCAATTTTAACCATTTAATTTACGACGGCAACCAGAATATTACAACAAACCAATTATAACAGAGCATAGAATAATATTTAGACAACAACAAAATTAAATAAACCTCCAAATTGCAACAAGAAGATTAATATCAAATTACAACCTATTCACAGCTATATCATATTTCAGGTTTATTTCTTTCCAATTTCATTTTAATGCACTAGACATATCATATAAAATAAAACAAGTAGATTGATGAGGGTTTAAACATGGTTACTAACCTTATTTGCTAAATTCCCTGCAGAACTCACTCCAGCTGACGATCACCAACGTCGCCGCCTAACGAACGAATAGACAAATATAAATCAATAATAATTCAAAATGTCACTAAAGACTCAAAGTTCGGATTTTAAATCGCGAATCGTTAGAAACATCGAAAGAACAATTTAAGACTTGAAATTGGACCTCAAAATACTACTGAAATCTTTTCTTTTGAAAGCCTAATTTTAATAAAAAAAGACTCACAAAAAATTACCTTGTAATCGAGGAAGAACATACACGAAAAATAGCTCAGAAGACTCAGAATAGAACGCCTACAAAACCTTCTCGAAATTGATCAGATTCCTTGGACGAGATTAGAAATATGAGAATTCCAGGCTTCGTTTTTAGGTTTTTTGTAGTTGAGATAAAAATATCAATTTTTGGTGTTTTTGTGAATCTAAATGTGGAAAATGATTTTTACTCTCATTAAAGGTAAATTACAAATAAACCCACCAATAATTGTTAGATATGACAAATACCCCTCTCTGAAAAATAATTACATAGACCTGAAAATTTCATTTTTTGTTTCAAAATTACATTTAGAATAAAAATATTTAAAAATATGAAAACTAACTTAAAAATTCAAATATCTCTAAAATAACCATTTTACCCTTAAAAATAAAATAATAAAGTTAGTCAAAATAAGCAATAAAATTAACCTAATTTACAGACGTGACGATGAATTTTTAAGTTAAAAAGTAAAAAAAAATCAATATAAAATATGAAATCCAAAGAAATTTAAAAAAAAATAAAAAATTTTGAACTTTTGATAACCATTTCATATCATTTTTAAATACTTGCAATATTTCGGGTCTGTTTGGGATTGCTTATGCTTTTGGCTTTTATCTGTAGAAGAAGAGAAGTGGAAGCCATTTTCAGGAAGCCAATATTTTTTACTTCATCTGGAAGAGTTTCTGGGAGAACAGAAGCACTTCTGCCAGTTATCCGAACACCATCTGAAACAGCTTTCAGAAGTCAGAAGCCAAAAGTCTGTCTATCCAAACAAGCCCTTCATGTGGACAGATTGTCCCATATTTAATTTTAACCCCAAATATTTTTAATGATATATAATTAAAAATTACGTAAATTTAATGTTTGAAAAATAGACACCCAAACAAATAAAGTAATACTTCTCTTGCCTAAACTTTTCTTTTTTATATATAAAAAAAGACATGAAACAAGATTTATCAACATTATTCAAATATTAAAAATAAATAATAACGGAATAAAAAGAATATATAAATGTAATTTTTAATTTTTCTTTTTGAATTTCAATCTCGTTCAATTTTGATTCCCAATAAAAAGAAAACAGGACAAGAAGCGAATTTTTCAGTCTTATGGATATTACTGGACAGAATCGAATTGATTTAAAAATGGAAATTGATTTTCACACTCCCAATGAATTCGACTGGAGTCCTATTCGGTTATATACCCATCTCTTCCTAACCCATAAAAATATGGGTCGGATCATCCTCGTTTGACAATGAAGAGACTCGTCTTTGATAGGGACAAAACTGGCACGTGTGAAGGCAAAATTACACTCGCTCAGCAATATGCACCCATCTCGTTCGTCTAACCCTATCCCACTCCGAAACGAAAAAGAAAAGTTAGGTTAATATTCCAAGACCACACGCCGTACGCATGTCTCCTCCTCCTCCTCCTCTTCTTCTTCCTAATTGACTCATCCAAAATTAACCCTAATTCATCCTCTCTCTCTCTCAGTCGCGATCGATCGATGGAGGGCTCTGTGGCGGACGATCTCGGAGCCCCGGAATCGTGGGAGGTCGCCGATTTAGACGCCACCATGACTCGGTTGGGAATATCTTCACCGTCTTCTTCTAAGTTGGATTCGAATTCTTTTCCTCCTGACCTCACAGACTCCGCCGACACCGCTGCTGCCGCCGTCTCCCCTGACGAGCTCTTCAATCAGGTCGATCAGTTCCTCCGTGAAGCCATTCACAACCCCCGCGAACGCCTCTCCAGTAAGTACTTTTAAACTCCGTCTCGGGTTTCTTTATTTCCCTCCTGTTTGATTATCCCGCCTTTATTGATACAGAAATCAATTCTCAAGACTTTTATGGTAATCTTTAAGCTAGCGATGTGCTTTTTGAATGTTGTTTTTATATTGTTCAGTTCTGCGGATGGAACAAGATGTTGAGAAGTTTATTCGAGATCCTACCCAGCAGCAGTTGGAGTTTCAGCAGTTACCAACTTCATATTTACGTTTGGCCGCACACCGTGTGGCACAACATTACGCATTGCAGTCCATGGTTTTGCTAGACAATAATATGCCTGATGGTTCTAGTTCTAGAATCATTGTTAGGAAGACTTCTGACTCTCGCCTTCCTGCAATTCGCTTGGCTGACATCCCTGTAAATTTACCTGCAGACAGCTCTGGTGCTGTTAAGGTTGCAATTAAACAGAGGCCGCAGAAGAAGTCCCAGATTTACAATAGTGCAAATTCAAACTCCACGAAATCAAATAGTTTGAAAAGTGTTGAGGAAAGAAAAGAGGAGTATAATAGAGCTCGTGCACGAATATTCAATTCTAGTAACTATGGGATTGGTGATAATAGAAAACAAGAAATTAGTGACCCTAACTTGCAGGAGGCTTCGTCTGTGATCTCTAAGATGGATGAAAAATCCGTTTCTGTAAATTCTGACATGAACTATGGCAGGGGTTTGGTTGAATCTTCAACAAGTAGTGGTAGATCAGTTAGAAGTAGGCCTGAGAAGGAGCCTATTGGTAGGTATAAGCCAAATAATAACAGGGTGGCCATCTTTCGGGATCGCGAAGTTGACCGGAAGGATCCTGATTATGACAGGAGCTATGACAGGTACCTGCTTGTTTCTTCCATTTTTATAGTTTCCGGTATTCGTTATTCATAATTTGCTGGACATTTTATGGTTATCTGAGTAAAAGAATTTCTTCTTCTATCTGGAGAGGGAAGTTGTCTAGTCATGGTAGAACACTGAGTGTCAAATATTGGCCTTGGCTGCTGGAAATTTATGTTACTGTTTTTGACTGTTGGAGCCTGCCTTGGTCTGTTAGCTTAGCTTCTTAACAATATATTTTATAGGGACTGTGATTTGACTTACTGTAAGCTCTAATTTCAAACTTCATATTGGTTTTTTATGTGTAGTTATTCGTACATCTTCTCTTTAGATATCTGGCTGTTCAAATGATTAAAAATGTGCGGAATAGGTGTTGGCCTCCACTATGAGATTAGGTTTTGTTTTTGTTTCTGCATGTATAAATAAATTGAATGAAGTTTTTAACATTGAGACATCATATATATTTTTATTAAAGATGGTTGAATTGCATGTCTTTATTGAAAAAAAATTGGAGGACACAATGCTGAACTAAATAAGGTAAACAAATTACTCTGTGCCTTAATAAAGCTAAACAGTTTCTAGTCATCTGACATAAGCAATTTCACTTTGCCCTGCTTTTCCTCATTAAATGTAATAATTTGCATGTGGTGTCTTTCCTCGGATTTGATTGTATAATTTGCTCAGTAACTATTAGCATTTAAGCTCTTAGTATGGAACAATCGTTAGCCAGTAAGTTGCTTGGGACCACAAAAAGTACCCTTAACCTTAAGGTCTTGTTTCCTCTGTAGTTAGTATTGTGTGAGCTAGGATTAGATTAAGTGTAGGATCGATTTAAATAAAAATTATTTGTTACATCATATTTGGAGATGGGTAGGATAGGATTAATTAAAAACAAATACCAATAACAATCTCCTACCCCTTTTAGGAGTGCTTTTGAAGATGTACAGTAAGTGACTCTGAAAACCGCAGCAGAAATGCATAACATTTCTTTTTGAAACACGTTTCTGAAATGGTGTGCAGTAATTTTCTTTGTCTTTCCCTCACAACACCATTCAGGTCTCTGCTCTTCCTCTCTTCTGCATAGGGAACCTTCCCCATCTGTCACCTTTTAAAATCAATTGGCTTGTTAGAGTTCATACTCTCAAGATTTATCACCTCTCTGCAATCTTTTATAATGGCTATTGGGGAGACAACAGAATTCTTTACTAACCACAGAGACGGCTTAAAATGATACAAAATTCTGCAGAAAAACTGTCAAAGGTAGGTACATGCTGCAAAAGTGGGGGTAAGGGGAGATGCTAAAGGCATAAATTGTGGTGGTGTGGTTGGAAAAAGCAGAAACAAGGAGGCAACAAGTGACAAATGGAGGAGGTGATGGAACAAGTTTGATCCATTGGATGAATGGGGGTAGATATGTTCATCTGTAGTAAGTAAAAGTTGAGTAGGGATAAAATGATGTACGGTTAATTGATGCATCAAACATGGATTGGGTTGAAAATAGTCTAGACCTGGTAGCAAATAATTCGTAAGAGAGGTCCATGGGAAACAAGGCAAATAGTTTGTGAAATTCAGCTTGGAATTGTGTCAACTACACAGTTAATTTATGGTTTTCATTGCTCGACAGAATTGAAATTTAGATATATATATATATACCACTTAAACTAATAAAGCTTGATAGAGATATGAATTTAGAACTAATAATCTTGTTGTTGAAGAACTCTCCATGGCTTTTGTTCTCAGAGAATTACATGCCTTATTCATCTTAGTTGTTTTAGTGTACTTTGTGTCTGAAGGTAAGATCCAAGTTATTGTTATCCTTTTCTTATATTTTAGAAGTAGCAGCTGGACGCCAATTTTTCTTTGTTATATTGCATAAGATGCTTTCTGGATTGAAGATCTCTTTCTTATTAATAACAAAGATGTTACCATTGAACTAATTGACTCTTACAAATTATATTATTGAGTTATTATTATTATAAGTTTGTTGCGAGAAATTGTGAAGTCTGTAGGTCATTTTGTTGAATGTATCCATTATTTGAGTAGTAGGATTAAGCGAGTTGTTATTTTTATGGATTATTTCAAATAGTCATTTGGTTGTTATACTAGTAAATAAACTTCAAGTGTAATTCATTCCTCTCTAGGTACACACAACGATTTGATCCTGGGTTTGGGTTTAGTAGTGGACCCTACTCCATCCAGCCTATGTATGCCCCTGCTCTGAACTACAACACTGAATTTCCTCAACTTGGATCTGCACTTAGGCCTCAGATTTCTACTGAGCACCAACCTCCTCATGCTCTTCCTCAACATCTGCCTGTGCCATGGGCTGCAGCATCAACTCCTGCTGGAATTAGGTATGGTCCTCCAGAGACAATGATGACACCATTTAATCCGAATCATGTTGGTACACATTCTACATCTGCCATATATATGCATTCTCCTCAGTATCCTTGTCAACGTCCTGCTATGCCTTTCATGCATCCTCAAGAACATGTTCACCAATCTTTTACACAGGTATAATCTGATGACTCTGTGTTATTTTATATTCGAATGTTAGTAACAGCATAATTTGACTTATCTGTTTGAGAAAGGACACTTCTTTTGTAAGCTGTAATATAAAGGAAAATGTGGAATTTATTTTAGACAGGATATGCATGTTTGCTAACAGTTTCCAGTTGAGAGATTTTCCCAGTATTAATCAGATTTGGTTTCTTACTCCAAAATTATTTAGTGTTTAGTGTCCTTGCCACAGGAAATAAATTCTTCTCTTACTGAAACTGTGAAAGATGTGCTAGGTGGATTCAGTCACATAGTAGGTCAAATCATAATCTTCTGTCAACAATTAGAAGTTGTCATGCAAATAAGTATGTTGATGTAAACTGACAAACAGCTCAATCCCAGATTTAGTTGAAACTATTTTTTGCTTGGAAGAAGTGAAATGATATTGCTAATCTTCTTTACTTTAACAGACATCATATTATATAAATGTATAGTTCGTGGAAAAAATGATGCAAAAAAATGTATCAATACGGCCGATTACTGCCGTGTTGATATCAACCCGTACAACGGGCGGTAAACAGTTACTGTATTAGTAAACCGTATATGTACGTTTTTGGTCCCGTATAAGGCGGACAGCCTTATACGGTCGTATATACGGCTGTATGGTCTATATAATTTATTTTTAAAAAAAGGAAAAATATATAAAAAAACCAAGTTATAATAGTAATCCATAATTTTGACGCTTGACGGAATTCTATGTTATAAGCTTATAAAAATTTATGAGAATTTAGTGACACATGTTTGTATTAAAATTTTGACACCTGACACTCAAATACTAACATGTAATAATGTAATAGTGTGTTATATATATAAATGTTGATGTGTATATTATGTCAGAGTCAGCATTATATATATATATATATATATATATATATATGATATTAGATATGTTTAGAAATGTGTAGACTCAAAGGATCTTATTTAAACAATATTTTAGAAATGTTTTGAATGTTTTAGCATTAATTATGTTTTGAATATTTTTTATGACTATTATATTTTGCGAATCAAGTGTTTATATTTATTTTATTTCCTTTTTACACTTAACCATATCATTGGTCCATATTGACCATTGTGGTACGTCCATATCATGTACGGAATCTCGACTGTGCATCGAGAACCGTATTCATATTTCACATCATTGTGTGGAAAAGTCTAGCCTTATTACTTTGGTTTATAATTACAATGCGGCAAGTGGATTATTAGTAATTCTCTACAACAGATAACAACTGTGAGCACTAGTCCTAAATAAATTAGGTTGGTCATAGCTGATTTGAATTCTCTACTTTATTTACATTCTATGCTAAACGAAATAAATTCTGTTTTAAGTTCTAGATCTTTGCCTCAACTCGGTCTTACTTGTTCTCTCATGTTTGCTACTTAAAGGAACTCCTAGCACAAATTGGTGCTTTTGTTGGTCTTTTTTCATTGAATTTAATGATAATGTCAGTACCTGTCCGTTTGTGTCTGATATATGTGGCTTAAGTTTACAGGTTCCGGAAGGTTAATAATGCTTTATTCTTATGTATTTGTGCTGATATATATGGCTTAAGTAACTGCATTTTTACTATCATAATTTAAATAGTATGTTCCTACTGGAAATTTACTTTGGTACCCATTTTCCCCTGTAATTTTTTGGTTTTATGATTGGAATTTTGGGTCTTGATATGTGTTATTATTTTTCATTGCTGGCTTTACAGTCTCAACAACCTGATGCAAGTTTTGGATTAGCCCGGCCCCGTTGAGGGGCTTGGGCGATGCCTGCATCCTGCCAGCTGCACCTCGGGGTAGAAAGATAATGGCTTATGCAAATAGATGGTATGAGTGCTGACGTAGGGGTGCCTGCTCCCTGCTACCCAATCCTCATGCTTGAAAGATAAAGGTGATGGTGCAACAGCTGGCAGGATTACAGGCTGAGGGCGTGTGGTGGAGTTAAATGAAAACTTTTAGTGATCGAAACATGTTGCATTTGTCCTTCCACCGTTCTCCTTTTTTCTTCGAGCTTCTATCCTTGATGCAGGTTGAACAAGCTAAATGTGCTGTATACTCAATTTGAATGAGCTTAGAACTCTGTACGCCACCAAATATGATGACTATATGGGTTGTATGTCCCGTTTGACTGAGCTGGGAACTCTGTATGCCACAAAATGATGATGACGACAAGTAGTGGAAGTTTAACTGTCAAAGGTGGCAGCAAGTGTGCTGTATATATTAGCAATCATTTCAGTTGAAGGTAAGTTTAACTGTGTTATTACATTATTTAGATCTTGTAGAAGTTGAACCGTCTTATTTTCTCTTGATCTCTACAGATTGTAGAGCTTTTTGTTTAAACTCACAGTACAGTGAGTGTTTGATTCAATCACAGAATCCTTGGTTTAAGGAGTTTATTCTGATGCAAACCTCTTGACTGATAGCCTTTATCACTTACTCATAACAGATGAAGAACATGATAAATACAAGAATAAAGAGAGATTCCCAAAAAAATCACAGCTGGTTTGTTCTATTTGCCAAAAAAAAAAAAAAAAAAGGGTTTCGTTTTTAGCCCCAAAAAAACCTAAACTTGCATTTTCCAGATATCCTTGAATGATCTTGACTGCCTAGCTTGCTGTCTAAACCCACAATTGATTTTTCCTGTAGATTTTCATGGAATCGGCTCGTTAGGGGCCAAATCTGTGTCTAGACCTGATTTCACCAACAGTGCTCTTTAAAGAAACTGTGTGCAACAGTTCCCTTACTTACACTTTCAACTTTCAATTTGTAATTTGTTTTTTTCCATTTGCTATGCTTTGATCTCTGTTAGCATTCTGTTATTGCTCTTGTAGAGCTATAGTAGGACGATCATAGAAAATCTTTGTTTATTTTATTTATGGTCGATGTGATTCTTAATATTGGGAATGCCACCATGTACATGTTTGGGTATCTGAGTCAAGATTTTGATGTAATTTTGATCTTTAGGTAATATTTGCACCATGAAATTGTAAACGTGATTTAACCTTTGTGATTAAATAGATGGTAAGACTTTGAAGAAGCGGAAGCGTTCTTATGGCAAGTAAGAATTGGATGCTGAGCTGAGGTTTGTTGGGGAGTTTGGACTTTTTAGTAAGAGGAGCTGCGGATAGTGCATTATGTGCTTATCAGATTTTGAAATGCATCAGATATTCTTGGGGGTGGCCCTTTTGAGGATAATGAACAAGAATTGGCTCTTGGATGAGATTAAGAACAAGGTTAATTGGGTGCTGGTCCTCACTTTGGAGGACTTTCTTGAGCAACATCTTCAGACTTATTGTGATCAAGTCTGGTATAGCTGAGTCCATTCACAATTCTTGAGTCCTTATAAGACAGAGGAACATCAGGTATTATTATGGAACTTTGATCGTCTGTAGATTGTTTAGTGTTTTCTAATTCCGGTTATACTAGGATGAGTACTTTATATCACACACTGTATGTGATTTGCTGTTGTGCCTTGAGAAATGGTAGGTGAACATGAAGTGTAGTAAAGCAGAAAGCAGATTGTAATTTATTATTGTTTTTGCAAAAATATATTCAACATCTTTGTCTGTGTACTAATGTTTGAACAAGGGTGTAGATTCTAGCTATTAATCAGTTACCTGTCTTTGGGACTTGTTAAGCTTAGTCTTATGCAGTGATCTCCTCATGTCTTTGCATTCCTTTAGTTTCTTCTGTTTGTGCCACTTTAGTATTGTCTGTGATATCTATGTTATTGATCAGCTCATTTTCATCTACAAGTTTGAGTGTTCCCTGTTGTGTTATCTTGCTAATGACCATTGACATTTCTTACTCTGTGTTGCTTTACATCTGCTTTTCTTTACATCTGAACCGGTAATATGATTTACTGGCATGATTAATGTATGTATTCAATTGGGTTACTGATTACATTGACATGAAGAAGAAAACTGTTCATTGGCTTGAATGTGCTGTACGACACAGTGTAAATTATGGATTTTTTTCCCCAACTGTCTTAATTTGATCTATGTATGATTGTTATTGAATTTTCTATGCACAGATAGGATAAAACTTAGTGTAACTATCACTTGCATATTCATGAATATAATTAAATTGGTGATTCAGGATTGGGAGGCAGGTTGTGAGGCCGAGGATTCACGAAAGCACATGATTTGTGTCACCACGAAAGCACATGATTTGTCACGGACAAGTTCCTTTTGAGGTGGACTTCCTGGTAGGGGTGGAGAGATGGAACCAGATGGCAGATGGTGGTGATTGAGATGAGGAAAATGAAGAATAATAAGCAATTGATGTGCATAGATAGTTGGTATAGTTGTGTTAGGAAGTATGTATGGATGAGATGAGTTTTGAATGATAATGGGGATGATGATTTCTTCCTCTGATTTTTACTGGGCAATGTTGGATACCAGGAAAGTTTTGATTTACATGTTTGATAGACTCTGATTAGGAATTATTTTGTCATTCATTTTTTGAAGAGATCTGTAATGTCCACTTTAGCACTCATTTTAGTTGGAAATTAACTTTATTAGCTGGAGGGTAGAAAGAACAGCAAGTAACCTGAATTGCACCTTACTCTCCTTATTAGCCGGAGGATAGAAAAATTTCGACGCCCAATACTTGAAAATTGTTGGTCGTATGAAATTTGTAAGTTGCTTGATTGTTGCTGAATTATATTTGGGATGTGTTAAACTAGCTCACAAATTAGGGGAATCATTTAAATAACTTACTGACCCTGTTTTGATGCCCGGAGTGTTTTGGACCCACCCTGTTTTGATACGGATCTATTTTTAAATTTAAACTTTTAAAAGTCCAATTATATATATATATATATATATATATATATATTTCTTCATTTGTTTTTGGTTGATGGTTCCTAATTTTATTGGCTTTTGATTTATTGGGGGGTTTTAATGGATTATTTTTCGAAATTTGGCTTATCATGGACTGTTAGCGATTGGTTGGGTTTCATTTCTAGCAGGGGAATGTGCTGAAAGGGTGACTAATTCAATGGTGATGGTTGTTGGGTGTTTAAAGTTGGTGCTATTATTCGTAGTTATCAGAATTTTTCATTTGAAGTGAACCGTATTGATTGCTTGTAGGAGAGATGAAGAAAGTGTGATCATTTGGAATAAAGCAAATCTCCTTCACATGGAATGAAGGTATGTAAGGTCCCGCCGACAATTGAAAGATTTAAACTTTTTATTTTTTTTCTTCACATTCATTCCTTACTCTGATAAGGAATATTTTGTTCATCTGAAAGGTACAGCGTTACAACCACCAATGACCAATCACCCTCCTTCAACCTTCAAAGTAACGTCACTGCTTTATACAGGATAAATAAAATAAAATGACAGACAAAACAACCAATTTATCCACCATTTATATTACAAAATTGGATTACAAATTTATATGATATGGTATTACCAATTTGTAAAAGCACATAGCTTGTAATGAAAATCTATGGATAGAGATAAGAAAACTGTACAGACTGACTAGACTAGATAGCATGCCAACCAATTCAAATGGAAAGTTTTCCTTGATCCATGATGAAGCGCAAGTAGTGCATAGCTTCCAGAGGAAGCAATCCTTCAAGGAAAAAGTTTAACATATGTGAGTGAGTCCCTTGCATCACATTCAAACACTCCATCAATTCTCTCTTTTCCTGCTCTTTACTAAGCTCCATTGCCTCCATCAATGGCAGTAAATCCCTCTCCTCTTCCTCAAAGTGTTGCTTACAGTGCTTCTGTAATAATCTCATTCACAAATTTATTTTAGAATTTAACTTGAGTTTTCAAAATGAGAGAACACACTTAAGTTTACCATCAACCAATGTATACAATTATAAAAAGGTCAAAGATCTAATTATTGAGTAAGTACCAATAACTTGAGAAATAATCAAACAACCTATTTAGAATCAATAATTGATTATTGATTTATCTCTCTTTTATTCAAACACCTAATAATCTAAATCAGGAACTTGTTTGGAATAGTTTATAGTTTAGACTTATGTGGGTAGACGCTTAAAACATTTTTTTACCATTTAAGCACTTCTGAATTTTGATCCGCACAGCAACAAAGTATATAAATCATTCCAAACAATCTCTACATCAAATATGGAGTTGGATGTATTACCTGCAATGTTTTGAAGCGAGTAGAAAGGTTGGAAAGAGCTTCTTGGTAAGAAGGACTTGCAAAATCTAAGACCCCAACTGATTTGATAGCTTCTTTGATACCATTCATTATTGGTAGGGCCCTTGCATGTTCCTCATTTGCACTTTTACACATTCCTGCAATACCAATCCCATTCACCACAACATTATCCACAACATTGCCATCAATACAAGCAAATCCTGAACTAACAAACTAGGATGGCTTCTAACAGAAGCACTTTTGGCTGAAGATCAAAATCACCTCAAAACTACTGTTTTCAGTTCAAAAAGCCGAAAAGCTGCTTATTCAACAGCAAAATTGATCTTACAAAAGAAAACCGAAACTAACGCCAACAGCAACAACAGGATTGAAATTGAATTCAAAATTTCTAATAAGAAAGAAATAGTTAGGTTAGGTTAGGTACCTGGATCAGCCTTGTCGAAAATAGGGAAGAGGACTCTCTCCTCCATCTGAGCATGTTCAAACATCAATTCCAGTAACAGAGAGTAGCTATTCCCAAACTTCTTCAGCTCCATCTTCGGACTACCTAATGCAGGATCGACGGTTCTTCTCCCTCCACGCGTCGCTAGATCATCAGCCCATCTCAACATCCTCTCCACATGCCACGTCACACTCTTATGCTGCAGACACGTCAGCTTCACTAAACACGACGTCGTCTCCTCATCTCCCTCGTCGTCCTCGGCCGGCAACGGCGGCAGCGGGAACTTTCTCTCGATGAAATCGAGCAGCGGCTCCGGCGACGGTCCAGCGGAGACGACCTCGGAGCCGATCTGGAGAGATGTGAGGCGGTCGTCGTCGGAGGAAATGAAACGCGGAGATTGGCCTTTGAAGAGAAGAGCGAAGCGGATGTAGGAGGTGAGGAGTGAAGATGGAGAGCCGGAGAGTTTGACGATTGGGGATGGAGATGATGATGTCGATGATGATACTTTGATGGTGTCGCAAGGTCTGATCCCGGATTGTTTGTTGGAAGCAGTGAAGCAATTGTTACCCATTTATTAATATAATAGCATTGAATTTGCTTCTTCTTCAAGGAAGAGAGGAAAATTGAGTTTTGGAGGAGGTGATGCTTTGGTTTGTTCGCTCGGTTTTTTGTTTATGTATCTGTGTTTATTTGTTGTTATTGAAAGAAGTGATTTGAATAAGGTCCTTTGCTGGTATTCTGTTATGTGACCTTTATTTAATTGCTGTTTCCATATTAACTGGATTAAGAAAATGATGGATTTGTTTTTCCTGATTATCCGTTGGTGGTATTAATTGCCGACTCAACACATCACCTGCCAATGGGCTCTCACCTATTGCACACCTCATGTCGGGTCGGGTCCTGGACTTAAACGGATATGGACTGAACGACCCGCTCTTATTATGGATTGGAGATTAAAAAGTCCACATAAAAATGGACTTCAATTATAGCCCTAACCGACCAACTAAGCTTGCAAAGTCTGAAACTTTATCTCTTTTCTTATTTTTATTTAATAATAATAATAATAATATTATTATTATTATTATTATTTATTAGAAGTATTTACATACATTTAAATTTGCCAAGCCAATTTACCAAGCCGAACAAGCAGCAGAATTACTGTTCCCTTTTCGATTATATTTTCGATTTTATATGTTGCTGGGTAATTCTTAATAGTAATGCTCCACGGCTTATTTTTATAATTTATTTTTATTATTTATTTATAGATGGTTGTGGTGGGAAAACAACCATAAGATACAAAGGTGAAGGTCAAAAATAGGCAAAGTGGATCAGTCTATAATCAAATTCGACCAAAGACAACTCGGCCAAGACAGCCAAAGGCCCAGAAAACGGACCCCAAAGGCTGTGCTCGGCCGAAAGGGCCAAAGGCTCAAAAACGTCAAAAGACCAGACTCGGCTGAGATAGTCAAATGCCTAAAGACGGACCAACTCGGCCGAGCTCAACAAAGTCCAAACCGAAATGCACCCGTCCACCGAATCAAAACCTAACTAAACAAGGACTTCTGAAGCCCAATCGATAAAGGAAAGCCTGTTCCACTGAATCAAGGAGTCCAAAAGCCCAATCAACAAAGAAAGACATTTTTCATTGAAAGAGGGACACCAAGCCCTAAGGGAAAAACTAATCTTTCTAAAAAAAGAGACTAGTAATCCCTATAAATAGGGAGTAGAGACAATTGTAAATGATCCAATTTTTTTACTCATTAGAACTAAATTCTGTGAGATTGTACCTGGAAACTTTTAAGCTACCGCATTCAAGCAATTTTAGCCATACATTTAGCTGTGGTTTATTTGGCACCACAATGGTAATTTATATAAATAAAATAAAATAAAAAGATATATAATAATTTTTTAAAGTTAAAATTTTATTTATATTTTATTTGAATTTTTTAAAATATAAATTTCGTAAAGTTTAATTTACCCATTGTGAAAATTATATTTATCTCTTTCTAAAAATATTACAAATGTAAAATACCTTATGTAAGTAAATGTAAAAAGTTAAAATAATCCTTATCACTAAGGATGGGCATGGGCAGTCTCGATTTGAGTTGGATTCGAATTAGACGGGTTAATATAACCCATTCTAAAAATTTGAACCGGATCAGACCGATCAGTCCGGTTCCAACTGATTTCAATTTCATTTCGATTCGGTCCAATCGGATTGAATTTTTACAGACTTTAAAAAAAAATTTAAAAATTATATAAATCACATCTAATATAAATTAAATACATATATTTTAATAATTTATAATATTATAATTATTCACCTTAAATATGTGAGAACCTCTTCCTTAGCACCTAAACTCCCGTATATGGAAACTCTCCTAAAATTACTATTCATGAATAGTGTAATCATCTTCGACTAATTTCTAGTGCCTTCATAATAATTTCGATCGCCGTTTCTAATTAAATCAATCAAACGCAAAATTCAAATTGTGTGTCAATTTACTTTCGAAATATTTCCACTCGGTAAAAAGTCATTTATTTCTATATTGACTTCTTTATTCTTCTCATTAGCGTCAGAATGTATACGACAAACACCACAACAGTGTTTCAGATCGGCTCGAAGTTTATTTATTCTTTTGTAAAATTCCTTTGCTTTGGAGTCGGTCCATTTCACAAACTCACGAGTCAATCCAGTTCTATCAAATTTCGATCCACTATAATCATAAACAATACCCGTTGATTTATCCATTTATTACTCACTGAATACCTCTTTTCATACCTAGTGAATTACATGTACCCTTGGATACCCAGTTGACGGGTGTCGAATCCGTCAGTATTTAATTAACCTGCAAATACAAATAATTATAGCAAACAGGGTCGATCCACAGAGAACGGAAATTAATAAATGTATCGTATTGACCAAATCAAAATAAATGGTGGGTTTCGAGATTATGCGAGTATTTAAAATAAATCTAAATCGGAGATTAAAAATCAATTATAATTAAACATCCAGCTAAGTCAATTTATTCGAATCAGGTGTTGATCATCGAAGCTAAAAATATCTATGTTGTTTAATAGTCACAGTTATAACTATTGACAACGTGCCTAATAACCAATTTTTTCTTAGATAGATTGACCGGGTACGACCATTTGAATCAATCTAACCTAATACGTAGATTGCATTATGAATTAGAAAAGACCCGTGACCATAACCAATTGAATCGGTACGACCGTTCTTGAATTATGATTATACACTCTCAATACTACCTAGGTCAAATTAACTACGAGCTATTTGACATGCAATGTGTTAAGCCTAATTAACCAATCAATTGCGCACTTAATTAATTAATCAGAATCAACATGTGCATTTAACCATGCCCATAAAGAGTGCATAAATATCAACCAATATAGCAGAATAAAACAATTTTCACAACACGGTAATTAGAATTGACTTAGCTGGATGAGGTTCGTTTAGCTCCTCATGGGCGCGGCGAACTTCATTTGCTTAATATAATTGATCGTTCCAGAGAGAATAAAAATCCAGAGTATTTTCCTATTTCTCTCGATAAAAATTCAGAATCAAAAGGAAGAGGAGAAGACTTTTACAATCGTTTCTTCCTAAGATAAATCCTCCCTAGAAAATCTAAAACGAACTCGTAAAAATCTCTAAATCAAAATCTCAGTCGTTCAGATCACAATTTAAATTTGAGAATTAAAAATATAACAACTCTGATAAAATTGACTTGGTCTTGTTGACTTGTCTTTAGCAAATCCAGCTTTAAACCCCCAAAATTCTTCAATACTTCACAATTGCCTCCTAACTGTCAACAAATACAAAAATAGAGCAATTAGATTGTATATATTCAATAAAGTCCCCAAATTGTAAATAAAATAAGGTAGAAATGTTGTGCATTTCATGCCCAATCACCAGTGAATTTGGTGAAAACTAGGGCCGCAAACGAGCCGAGCCGAGTATATGTGGCGCTCGTGTTCGGCTCGTTTATCAAATATCAAGTTCTAGCTCGACGAGCTTTATAAATGTAAGTTCGAGCTCGGTTCGATAATTCTTTTCTATGTTCGAGTTCGGCTCGTTTAAACTCGTTTAACTAGCTCGTTTAAGTTAATCGAGCTCAGCTCGTTTAGAGGTAATTTAAATTAATCAAGCTTATCTTGTTTAGTATCTCGATTAGGCTTATTTAGCTGCTTGTTTAATAGCTCGTTTAGTAAAATTAAAACAAAATTAAATTGAGTTTAAATTAAACCTAAATTTAAAAACAATCCGACATCTATTTTAATTTGAATCTTTTTTTTTTTTGAATTTGCACTTTTTTATATACAATAAAAAAAAATCTATTAATTTTTATTAAAAAAATATATGTATTAATCGGATTATAAATGAGCTCGTTCGCGAACACATAAGAGTTTTACGCAAACATAAACGAATTATGAATGAGTCCGTTCATGAACATAAAAGAGCCGAACAAGAATCTGTTCGGACTCGTTTATTAAACGAGTTATAAAATTTTGTCCGTAAATTTAAGTGTTGAACGAGTTCTAACCGAACTGTTCACGAGTGCGTGAATTTAAGTATAGAACTCTGTTGTTCAACTCGTGTTCATTTGCACCCAGTGAAAAACATTCCCATTTCTGTTTTCATGGATACGAACACGGATATAAAATTTGATGAGGCGACTTCGGACGGGGCCATCACTAGTTGTCAAATCCTATTTGAATTAATGATTTTGGTTGGTCATACGGTTCTTATTAAACCTAAATAATCCAGAACTTCACAATCTACACAACTTCAAATTATTAACCATGAGTGTCAACTCTGCAATCAAATCATAACAATAAGACTCAACTGCAAAGAGAAATTCTATTGTTCTGGAAGAATATTAGAAGTACAGGAAACGAACATCACAGACAACATGACCTTGTTGAGACACCGTCAACAAAACCCACCATTATATGTACACAGTTCATAGTTCACCAAAAGTCCATACTTTTATTTCTCATAATTCTCCCAAATCAAGAGTTCCAGGATTCAGTGAGAGGAACCATCAGCCTTTATGGGCATCTTCAGCTTTCTGCCATTAACAAAATGTCACATAAATTGATTAGAAATCTTCAGCCAAACCAGTGCGAAATAAACTACAAAGCTGAATTAAAGGGACCGCAGTATTCACACAGGGCATCACAATTTTTCCAACAATAAGACAATCATTTCAATGATCGATGCTTTGGTTAATCTATTCTATGTCCAAAATCTAAGATTCAAGTCAACTAATTGTATCCGACCTATAATAGCAACAAATTAGAGATGAATTTGGTAATCAATGTCATCAAGGGTCACTTCCAACTGCATATGATTAATGTTAACAGGTAACCTGCATATGCTTGAAGGTAACAGGTAAGCAAATAAAATTATGCACACCCTGAATTGAGGATCCCTAATCAACTATTGGCATCTCTTTTTCTTCTTAATTTTCTTTCTACGAAACTACTACCCTCGGATAAAAACAATTTAAGTGCATATCTAGCAGCTATACCGCTTGGAGGGTCATAGTTACTCCAGTGGTTATAAAATGGCTAAATGTTTAGACTTTTGTCCATTCAATATTATCAGACCAAAATGACAGAATCACATTCTGTTAGAGCATTTATTTCAGAAGTTTCTCCAATTAATAGCTTAGTATCTTCAACAAGCCCATCCTTACAGATTGACAAGAATCAATAGTTTAATTTTTTTCACAGATTTCTCACCAGATGCCAGTCAAGAAAACGGAATAACTTCAAATCCAGTAGCAGCCAATATAGAAACAAGTTTCAAACAAGGAGAAACCAACAGAAATAAAATGAAACGAAAGAGCAGTACAGACCTTGGCAGCACTCTCTTTCTCCTTCTCTGCCTTTTCTTTTTCAGCCTTCAACTTCAGTTTTTCCAACCTCTCCCGCTCCATTTTCTTCATGTAAAACAATAACAGGACTAAGCTCATATACATAACTCCAAATAAATGAAAAGCGAAACAGCTCATCCAATTAGCGGACCTAATGACTCAAATAACGAACATTAAACATTCCCAAATCTGAGGAAAATAAAGGTTATTACAGAACAGTTTCTTCTGAAGTGTTGCAGCATATATAATACTAGTAAAAGTTTGCACAGTTATATGAAACTGATTTGAGCACAGAGTGACTTCAAAAGCACGCCTGCCTGCGTTCTTTTACCATTTCACGTTCCTTTGAACCGGTGAATACATTACATATAAGTTAAAACCCCATATTCACACATGACCTACAATCTACTACTCAAAACTAAGCTAAAAGTTAAAACCTATAAACTCATATATCAATTGAAATCAAAACCGTAGATGTTTCAAACTATGGATTTATAGTTACTGTCAACAAAGAAGGTTAAAAAGCAAGAAAACCTAACAGCAAATTATTCGAGCAGAGAAGGAAAAAAAATCTGTGTAAACCTGTATATAGACATTCTCGGCGGCTCGCTCCTCCTCGCTCAAGACGCGGCCTTTGCCGTCGCTGAAGTAGCGAGTTGCTCCACGAGTCCACTCCATCGATCGCACGAAGCTCGCACGGCTCACTGTAAATCTCATCGCCATTTGATACCTAGTTTACACACCGTCACTGTCACCGCCTCTCTAGGGTTGTCTGTTGACTTCTAGACCAAATTTATAATAACGGATAGCTATCGCGGTAAATTATCCTCCAGGTACCTATCGAATTTTTTATAACTTCCCCTTATATTTCAAAAATTAATTTTTTAAACATTATTTTAAAAATTAAATCCATAACTTTTTTGGTGTGTAAAATATTGCATTAAAGAGATCAATTCTTTTTTTAATTAATTATTTCATAGAGGGTGAAATGATTAAATAATATTGTTTAAAAAAATAATTAAATCTCTAGTTCTTTTATATATAAAATATTATCTTGAAAAGGATTATCAAACAAAATAAAAGGATAATCAATTAAAATTTAATTTGTAAAAGATATTTTTAATCATGATACTAAAGAGATTATCAACCAAAATCACTATCACATAGTTACATATGATTTTCTAATATAACATTTCATTATATAATTGTGTTTTCTTCATAATCATATATATAATTATGTTTTTTTCATAATCATGCGTACTTATAAAATTTTACATGACAAGAAATAATAACATTAAATAATTGTATCGACTTCCTAAATCCTTACTATATTGTTTATACACTACATAAATGGTCAAAATGATTATTCAGACTGCAATAAACTTGCATTTTCTAAGCTGCATGCTTACCTTTAAAATCTAAGATACTAATATTTCAACTACGAATAACAAATATACACTGACTAGAGATAACAAGCATTAATTCTAATGACTTAATAGGATTAATGACTTATTAATCTTAAATTTCGACACTGCCCAAATGGTTTATATAACCAACATGGTTGCAGTAGAAAAAGTAAAATAAAATAAAAATCAATACTTCTAGATGAGCACACCTAATCACCAAACCTACTTATGAGATATTATTTCCAGCTTTTCTTACATTATTAAAAACACAACATAACTAAAACTCGACCAACATTAACCTTCTAAATAAAGGCAATCAGCTATCACCATAATATTAGCTACACAGATACAATAACCATACCCCAATATCTGGATATCCAAGCATATACTCACATCTACCACAACAACTATAGTTCCAATATTAAGATCTTAAACCACAAGAACAACATTCATATTAAGAGATAACTTATGCACGCTACGACTCTCAATAAGAAACATAAATGACATATCTTTTCAAATAAGATCTCAGCTACAAATGCATCAATAAATTATCAAATTCTTATATATTAATTTACACCCAAATTAGTTTAAAATTCATAGTGAAACACGACAAATAATGAGCTGAAGCTCCAAATATAAATAACCGACCAAAGTCTCGAATACAAATAGTGAACAGAAGTTCCAAATAGATAGACGCCACATCTTTGACTAGTTATGTTACTTTCACAAATAATTGAAGTACTTCGGGTTTTTCTAAGGCGTCTTTACTTCACTAATGAGTTTAAACTAAAAGGGTGATCTAACTGTGATTTCACTTATTATTATTATTTACTTCCACATCCAAACTTCATTATTTACATTAACATTAATACATCAAGAGTCATTCTATTCTACTCAATAGACCAAAAACCAATATCAAATAATTTAAATCAACACTGCCAAAGTAATATATATATATATATACACTAATGTACGTCTGAAATCATGAAACAAAATACTATACCATCATTCTAATGCACAACCATTAATAGTACAACTCAAGCATCAATCCAATATTTCTATTTTCTAAAATACTTTAATTGAATTCCTACACAGCAATTAATATTAATGTAAGGGTAAAAACACGATTCACCAACCTTAACACTATTTTCTCAAATGACTCACCGCTCACTATTGAGCTGTCCTTCCCTAACTTGACTTCCCTAACTTGACTGCCTATTGGTCAATAAACAATTTAAATCAATTTTTAACATTGCGAAAATCAAAATTTTCAAATTCTAAAATCAAAGCAGCAGTGATAAGTGTGAACTCGATCTATTCGAAAGCCATAACACCACTCATTCTAAAACAAAATTCTAAAATCAAAGCTGCAGTGATAAGTGTGAACTCGATCTATACGAAAGCCATAACACCACTAATTCTAAAACATAACACCACTAATTCTAAAACAATACTAACTTACCTCTATCTACGATAACAGAGGCAAATATAGCCAATTTTTTATTTCCCCAAAGTAGAAAGACGTCATTCAAATTAGTTGGTTAAAATTACTGAGACTAAATTCTAAAATCATGAAATTCAAAAAATGAATTCATAATGAAATTCTAAATTGTACAAAACTAGTTGAGAGTGTAATGCAGCTTGCATCGCGCCTAAGTTCGGGGAGGTTATATCAAAGGAGATAGAACTAAATATATTTTTCCAAAATTCTTTTACACCATGAGCTTCAGAATATTGATCAAATTGATGTAAAACAAATCTAATCTTCAAATAATTTACCCAATCAGTTAATGAAATCTCTATCGACATCAACATCCAAGAAATTGATTCACATGATTGGAATACAAAAATTTTTCGCATTAAAATTTTAGAAGTATGGATATTATCAACATGGAGAGTTTCTGTAATTCTGAATTACACCAACTAAATTTCTTTTAGTTTATTCCATTAAAATATGACAATATTTTAAGGAAACAATCAAATTTTCAAATAATAAAAATTTAAAAAGAATGTTATGAATATTAACATGGTGGATTTCCACCGATAGCTTAAATCCATACCTTTAACAAAAATGAAGTCGAAAATGAAATCAAGTATCTTGCAGTCCTTATGATTATTTCGATAATGACAAGTGTAAGGTTAGAGCTTTATATATATATAGAGTATGTTAATGATACATCATTACTTTTGTATCTGATATATATTTCTTCTTCGTAATTAATCACATATGTCCTCAACTTCTCTCGTTTAACTGTCCTCAATACTTTACTACAAGTGAAGATTATGCAGCAAATCAATTATGTTAATAACTATTCAATTCAATTATTTTAAATATTTAGTGAATTCTTCTTCTACTTTTTTTTTTTACAACAATAAATGAATTAATTAACAGATGAAAAAAAAGGGCAATAAATTTAAAATAATGCGAAAATTGGATGGAATATGTGTATGTAAAAAAAAAAAAAAAAAAAATGCATGGAGAGAGAGTGAGAGTATATACAAGTTGAATACTGATGCGATCTAGAAGCCCTAATGTTATAAGGCACGTCAGTGTTTGCTAATTTATCGGAAATCAATATTCACCTGTTGACATAAGTCAATGTTCGCTCGCTAGTTTATGTCAAGACTCGCGATTAACTTGGATCGCGTTTGTAATGAAATTGCGGACATTTGTTCAATTGTTGGCTACTTTGCCACCTCGCAAGTACAGGAATAATTTATTACGTCAAATACTCACTTAGTTACCCACACTATTGATAATGCGAAACTCATTTAACACAGTATCCTAATTTTGCAACCATCACCACGAAGAGCGGTTCTAGTTATAACTATTTCCTTATGTTTCCAGGTTACACCTGACCATTTAATATTGGCTCTCTAAACCTTAATTATTTTGTCATCCCTAGTGCGCGTCACCACCAGGCCAAGATAAAGAGAAGTGAATCATTTATACAAACACACTTTCACGTTATTTTAACTTACAAAGTCAATGTTTTACATCAACACACATCGGCAGAGTTGCTTCCCAGAGTAGAGTGAAAGCAGCGAATCGAACACACTCTTCACTCTTAGGAGTTCAAATGAGGAGTCCATGATCGTTTCCTTCTTCAAAATCCAATGTTGGAATTCGAAGAAGGCTATAAACAGTTTATAACAATTGCAAGAACAGCAGCATGGTAAGTAAGGAATGCAAACAAACAAATTACTTCCCACCTGCCTGATTACCTTTTTCTTTATGAATGGTGGTATATTTTTGTTTCAGCCAAACCACCATCACCATGGCTGTGAATAATCAATTGTTGCTGGGCTTTGCCCCAACAATAGACGGAGCTGCACCCCTAGTTGTCTTGACATATGAGACATACTCACTGTAGTGCAATGTAAAGAGTGTGCTTTGGTACCGGGTTAGTCGTATACGCTTTCGAAGGGACTCAGTAATGGGGCCACCATAGCCTGCTTTACGCATCAGAGAATCTATAGCCTCCACTTTAGTCCATCCTGAAATCAATAACCACCACAATGATGAGGGACTCAGTCTATATCACATTTTTAAAATATCCAATACATATTAGTTCTGAATTCACTTAGGAGTCTGTAAGAGTTTATTTGGAAAATCGAACACAGAAATAGTCCAAAACTAGGAACCGAGAAAAATCATTTTGCTTTGAATGTCCAGCTGTCTTAAAAACTAGAGTTAGTAAATGGAATATACATCATCCAAAACGGGATTGGATTACATCGTCCAAAACCATGGGATCTGCAAGGGATATGTGTTTTTATTTAATTCTTTTACTAATACACCAATACATGAGATTCAATCTAATCCAATGTTGTAAATCTAGTCCAATTCTGTTAATTCAATCTAGAACTCCAAAAGTAGCGAAAAAATATAGTTGTCCTCTCTGAAAACACTTCTCTAGCATTACTTAAGAGATGAGAAGAGGTTTAATTATTTTTTCTATTGATCTTTAAACCTTGAAATAACTAAGATGTAAGGTTCAAGCACTGCCCCAATCCCAAAATATTTTGTTGACTTCTAAGAACAAAGTTCAATCTAAGAGATTAAGTGGCCTATAGGAGCAACAGTTACCTTCATGGGCAGCCACCTCAGGCAGGTATGTGGCACTTCGCCTTGTGTTATATTCAGGATCAGTAAATTCAATAATTATACCATGCTTTCCTACCTGCAATAGAACTTGGTTTAATAAAAGATTTATGGTTATTACTTCTAGAAGAGCATCAATAAAGACTTAGATCAATCGAACTGATGAAGCACAATTAATCCTTTTATTTCATACATCTGATTTGGACAGCTTGTAAGTTAACAGGATCACAGAATAAAAGCATTATATGATGAAACCACCCATATACACAATGAAGCATATTTGACGCTAATCCAATCCCACAGAGGTTGTATCATCATCATTCCATGACTTATCCTAATCCAAATGTTTGGATATTAACACAAGTCAGAAACCACATACCTCCCAATCAAGGTAGTTGTTAGCAGTTTCATAGTCAGTCAGAATTGAAACAGTACATTCCAAACTTGGTAATTCTTTAGCCTGTATTGGAGGGAACCTGCGATCCTTCAAAGCACTGAAAGAGACAATGAAATTAAACAACATAAGCTCTTACATTCAGAAGAGGATTAGAAGGCATCCATTTAAAATGAAAGGCCATAACAAATGAAAGCAGCAACACCAGACACTAACATATTCCTAATATGTAGCCAGTTTTGAGTTTCAGCATCAATTTTCCTACCATCGCATTCCCCATGCATAAAAACGATTACCTCTTTCCTGAATTTCTTCCAGTTAGTTTACTGTATGTGGCTACACATTTTATGCTTAATCTATCTTAATTTTAAAAAAATTGAGGTATCATTAATCAGGGAATGACCTATACATAACACTACAATTCATGTATGTCTTACCATACTGATTACAAGCATCTGAAGGCATAGCTAACCATTCAGCTGATGACCAATCATAATAAGATAACATCAACATACACTAGTCAGAATGACCAGATCATAATGCACTAGTCAAAAACAGAAATATGACACGATAAGTCACCATATTGATAATGTTTTGGAGCAGGCAAGATAAATAACTTAAAAAGCAAAATCTGCATCAAAAAATTCATATAAACATAAAACTCTCATAAACATGACAAAATGATCAAAAGAAAAGAAAACTTTAATGTGAATCACGTCTTCAGCCAGAATATACCTAGTTAGGGCATAATCCTTAAAGCCATTAATTAAGCAGCGAGCTTCTAGAGTCCCAATGCATCCACGCAATCGAGGTTCCCCACCGTTCACCACTTTCTTCCAAGTGACAAACAATGGGCTGCCAAAAACATAAAGCAAGTGTTATAAGGAAAATTCATTGGAACCAGACATAAACGCTAATTTTTGTATGGAATATCTTTTCACAATTGAGCACAATGAAACATTTTTGGAAGACATCAACACCATCTGAGCACAGATTGCAAGGGCAATAAAATAACAAAATTAGCCACACAATGAAACAATATATACACATGAAACATATATATTTATATATACAGCAGTGGAAAGCAGGAACAGAAACACGTCTAAGACACATTATCACCCTTCAAGCATCTCAAATTACAAATAAATAAATATGTGTTTGCTGAACTGCTAAAGCCACTGTGCAAAAAAAAAAAAAAAAATCCATCGAAAAATTGTAACAATTAAATGGCAAAGAGAAAGGCTGCAGAATCAACTCCAAACTTAGCAAATTGCAAGTAAAATGATTAGGCAATTTGGGATTATTAGTTGTATTTGATAATGTTGCAAACTGATAGTGTACTACTAACTAAAACACAGTGCCTCAACATTGCATAGTCTAGTAATAACAATAGCAGCAAATATTTTTTAAATGTCCAATAAAAACCTTGGAGCATTACAAGATTTTTGCATGCATCCCACATAACAAAGGAAACATGATGTCTTACAGTGGTCATGTGACAAATCAATCCAAAAATAAATAAACAATACAGAAAATACACACCACCACAATGTATGACGACAACATATTTTATCTATGCCTTAGGTCATCAATCTGAGACAATTCCCTACCTTCTCCATTTGCATGACAATTCAAATCTAAGATTTCTGTTCGAATACATCACTACAGGATGTAAAAAATCATTTTGAAATGCAAACAGAAACAGCTAGCCTTTGAAAAATGGAAAATCCCTCAAGCTCTTCATTAAGTGAGAATACAGCAGATAGAAGCATTTGCCATAACAGAATAAAATGGGTAACTTAGTATGGGTTATCTTCATAAATAGATAAGGCTAAATAAACACATCTTCATGAAATGAAAAAATACAATGCATGTTGATGTAGTCAATCCTTAGGCTCTTTGTAAGAGCAATTTGTATATATCGATTGGTAAGGTATGGATCTTGATCCCACATCATCAATATAGGACAAAAGTATTTACAAGAGCTTTGGGCCCTACAATCACGAGCTAACTTTGTGGTGTAGCCCTCTTAATGTACCTTAACTAGTAAAAATTCTAGTTCTCGCATGCTAACAAGCAAGGAAGAAGCCAGAGAGGATAATGACCAACCAAAGGTAGTGCAGGTGAGCTGCCCAGAGTAAAATTGTTGTGAACACAAAAATAAGTACCTTAGATGCTTGCAACTGGCCAAATGGGTTGTGTTAGTGGCTTATAGTGAATTCATTGTGGCTGTGGACAGTAAAGGAAAGATAACTGAGGTTCCTATGAACAAGGTATCGAACTTAGAATCCCACATCAATAATATGGGGTACTGGTGTGTAAGATTCATATGCAGTCTCCACCCTCAAAAGTTAGGTAAAGGTCTGTGGTTCTTAAGGTACCAATCATTGTTCTTCAAATCTCATATCTGGTACAAAAAGTTCACTAATAATTTCACTGTCAAAAACAAGGATTTTCAGAAGCTGTGCCACATTACTTCATGCTAGAATCACCAGATCTATGTTGATTATTTCTTGATGTTATATTTGTTATCAAACAAAGATAATGGCAGTATGGAACTCAACATAAAACATTATGAGTTTAAACCTGCCAGGAGTCTTTCTCTAACATGACTTAATTTTTAGGTTCTGATCACTGTATGTATATAAAGAGAGAATATATCAGTTAAATAAAAATGCTTCTGAATACTATATCTACACTTAGAATAGGAGACCAAAGCAACTGATGAGCTCTCACCAGAAAAACAAACAAATAAATATCGAAAAACAAAACAATAACAAATACAATAACTAGCTCAAGTGAAAATAAATTTCACAAACTTTCGCACCATACACGTAAAGTTTAATGTTCAACCATCTTCTTCTTTCTAGCACATATCAGTTGATTAAAGTATAGCGGTGCCTACTATTATGTATAAAATATGACTGAGTTATCAAGTGGATAAGGACAGGGAAGGTACAGGTAAAGGAAACTGAAGCTTCCGTTGTTCTACCTTCAAAACTATCAACATGACTACCTTAATTTTATTTGGTTTTAAACAAACTTGTTCAATGGGCAGACTACCATTCCACACAACCAAATAATTTTGTGTGCATAAACCTAGGGATTAAGGATCCAAGCAAAATTTCCATCATGGAAAAATTTTACTACTTAGTATAAACTCCTAATTTAGTCCAAGCTGTGCTTCAAATGGGATGTTAATTAAAGCCAACTATTCACTTCTAAAACATTGTTTGCTCATGAAATAATCATTTCACATCAGCTTGCAAGTGTCCTTATGACCCAAACCCATTAATATTATCAGTATAGCAGCTTACTTTGCACATCAAGCACTCATTGTTTAACATAAGCCTAAAGTGTCCTTAGAGATAAGTAGTCCAAAGCCAAAGCAAGTAAGAAATAAGATCAACTCTCCTCCAGAAAAATAAAATTACCATATGACCCAAACCCAAACCAAAATCATACCAATATTCATCAAACTCAACAGATTTTCATAATTCTTTACATATTGAGTTAAAATGATTGGAGCAAGCAACATTAAACTCATCAGAGTCCACAGTGGCAACAAATAAGGCAAAATAGACTTGTCACACAAATTTCGACTCCTTTTCCTGATTGATAAATATCAGAGGAAAGTATAATGAAAACGAGACAAATACAGTAAGGAAGACCAAACAAAAGCTTAGCAGAACATGCTCTGCAGCTGCAACTATTGTGACCATAACAAAAAAAAAAAAAAAAAAAAAAAAAAAAAAAAACAAAAAAAAAGACACGACATGCTCCTGTACAAAAGATCTCAAAGTTAGGTCAACCAAAGCAGTGATAAACCACCCAATGCAGAGAAATATAGAAACAGATAACGCGTTCAAGCCATCAAGTACAGGAGTGACAAAATAAGCAAACCACATTGAAGTAACAAGAAATTCTCAACAATAACTAGATAAAAGCTGTCACTTTTCACCATCATAGGAGATTCAGTGCCTTCACTAACATCAAAGACCGATTAACTCTGTTTCATCTAATTGAATGATAAACAAGCAAAACAAAATGCAGCGACAAACAGAGTGAAGAGATAAAATTGAAGCAGAAAGCAGCAAGAAGAGTGAGAGAGAGAGAGAAGCGATCAGAGAAAGATTGTACTGTTGGCCTTCATCAAAAGCAGGAGGAGGAGCATCTTGGCTGTTGTAGTGAGCCACCAGAGTATCGAAACAGTATACGGCCATTTCACGATTTGCCGACACCATATTTCTTGTCAGACAATAATCACAACCCAGGCGGTGGTGGCGGTGGCTCCTCCCTTCACGAAGTCGTCACTAGCCTTTCCTCTCTCTCTTCCTCCTCTCGTTTTCAATTGTAATGAGACGCCTGGGTTTTCTTGGAGGACGGACATGACACCAAACATAGAGAATTTTTCTTAATTTATTAATTCAAATTCACTCCAACAAGAATAGAATAATTCCATTTATATCCATTTTTAAATTTATTTTGCTTTTGGAATAATTACTATTTGGTCCCTTTAAATTTGTACAGTTTTTCACTTTAATCCTCCAACTTTGCGGAGTTTCATTTGAACTAGCAAATCGGTCAAAAACGATTTAGGTCATCTACAGCGCTCGTCTCTCCACCGTCTCTTGTTTGACACATAATATTATTTTATTGAGGAGAGAGAGGTAGTAATCATCACGTTTGAGTCTCTCGTTTGAGAGACGAGTCTCTTAACTATTTAGCAAGTTCTATTTAACCACGTGGAAGAAATAGAGTATAGGTGAGAGATGTGATTGTAATAAATATTATTATTAATTTTTTATTATTTTGATTTTATTATTTATAAATAAAAATATGGACCTACATAATCAATTAGAAACTCTAATGAGAGACTCGCGGTGGAAATGATTTTATTCGGACCCTCATGATGACGCTGATTGGAGCGTGAACCACAAATAATAAAGAGCATGTGAAGCAGATTTTTTTTTTTCTTCTTTTTTTAATCTTTTTTATCAAAGTGGGTACACCTTGTAAGATTTCATATGAATCCTTAAGTACTTATTCATTTGGGCGCTCAGCAATAGTAAATAAACATATGAGTCAAAGCACATATACAAATGTTATAGCATATATATATATATATATATATATATATAAATAAAAGTGTGTGTGAGATGTGGTTGTCATATCAAACCAAAAGATTAGTCAACCCAATATTCTTCTTATTCATTTCATTCAACATTATCACACTAATCTAATTCTTCTCCAACGATCTAAATTTTCATCTATTAGGCATTGAAATAATAGAAACACACTGCTAATTTTCGGTAAGATATCAATTTCTTATAAATAACACGATTTTAAAATAAGATTGAATTCTCAAGGGTGCAAGATACTCAACAAGAATAAATTATTAACATATGTAGGTTTAAGTATAATTATGGATAAAAAAAATACACTACTTAGATTTAATTGATAATAAACGTACCAAATAAATTGTATTAAAAAATAAAAATATTACAAAATAGATAAAGAAAATAAGATTAACGTTCATGTATATCCTTCAAGTTGGCTTGATTTTTCACTTGAACTCTTAAAAGTTTGCGAAGTTTCATTTGAACCCTCGAATTTGCCAAAAGTAAGTCATTTGGATCCTTCATGATTGTTAATGGTTGGTTACCTTTATAATGGACAGGTTGCCTTATTTTCTTTTCTACTGTCACCACAGTATATTCATGATAGTTCGTGACTGTGCAAACATGGTTATCATATTAATGATTGTGAAGTAACTCACTTTTATAGGACCATGATTATATGGTTACATATAGTCACAAGTACAAATATGATTTTTCTACATGAATGATCATGGTCAGCTCGTGATCATGGAGACACTATCACCGTATCGAGACCATAAAAACTAAAGATGGAGTTAATGCGACTTGCGGGTGTAATGCCCCTTCCTAAACGTAGAATATATATATATAAACGAACTCTTTAGCAGGCCACGGTGATGACATGATGCACTAAGAATTCAGCTTTACGTTGAAAATAGCCCAAATAACTATTTTATTAGTTTAATAGAAGTCTCTTGAGACGTTTTTCTTAAGGATCCATCAATATTAAATAAAAATAACAAATAATAAAATTTGGATGTGTTATAAGAGCATGTACAATGCTTCGGATTTATTTGGGATATTTGTGGACAAGTTAATAAGTTTTCTTTGTTTATCTAATTTTATAATCACTTTCACAAAGATGCATGAAAGTCAAGTACAATAGAGGCTTTTGTTTTACACACGGGTCACTCAAAATCAATTATCCTGAATAAGAGAGAAGGGTGTTTAATTATTTTGTAGATTGTTTTATAATATATGATGGATACAACTCTCGCATATATTTGGAAATTGAATAAATCATGGTTAGTATGTCTGAAGAAATAAGATCTATAAAGTTGAGGTAATTTAAGTCAAACTAGAGATTTATTAGGATTGTCTCGAATCACAATGATTCTTTTTTGGGGAAGACTTTCTATTTTGAGTTCGGGTCTATTTCCTAATTGTTTGGTTTATTATTTGAAAATGATTTAATTTTTCTTGTTTTGGTTTGTTTTCCATTTTTATTTAGATTTTATTTTCTCATTGAGTAGATATTTCCACATGAATTAGACTTTATGTTAGTTATAAATATAAGATGTACTTTAGAATTTTTGGTTTGAAAGATAATATTGTTTAAGAGCATAAAGGGTATGTGATTAAGCATGAAATTGACATTATTTATGCACTATTTTGTTTATTATTTTTAGACCTTATTGAAGATTTGCTATTAATTTGCCTATTTTTTTAATTTTGGACAGATTGGAGGCAATTATACAAATATAAAGATTTTTTAGGATCATTGACAACAATTGCCAAAGCAGAGTCAAAGTCAGCAAGTTTTCATCTGAATACTTATTTAGAAATAAACTATAGAATTTTAAGGATTTTTATATTTTGAATTTAGAACTTTGAAATAAGGATTCGGATGAGATTTTTAATGAGTTTCAGTTTTGTAACAGAGTATATATTTACTCTGAATGATCAGAATTAGCAGTTTGAGTTTTAGTTTTGAATAAAAATACTCCGTTTCTCTTCTTTTGTACGTTCAGTTCATAATTTAGACGATGATGTTGACAACATTTATGTGGTGCTAAACTAGTATGCCCAGCTAAACGATCAGTTTAATTAATTCGTGTTGTGAGATCTTTACTTCGTTGCTTTATCTTTTAATGTTTGTGTAGTCTCTGTGCCCATAGTTAAGGTCACTTTGTGCCCATAGTTAAGGTCACTTTGTGCCCATAGCTAAGGTCATGTTAGTTTTATTTGATTAATTGATTAAGCGCGCGATTGGTTAATTGAGTAGGCTAATACACTACATGTTAGATAATTCGTAATTAATCTGACCTAGGTAGTGTTGAGGTTCCACAATCAGTATGTGAGTTGAGTTATTTGTTCATCAATTGATTTTAATTAATTGAATATAATTTTTGGTACATTTTTTAGAGAGAAAGAGAGTTGTCTGATTGTATATAAGATTGTTTCATAATAGAAAGTTGTTTTCTTGCGTGGATTAAACAATTGCTAACCATAATAAGTTGTTTATACATTTTGCCTATTTTGGTCTTGGTCATCAAATTAGTTAAGGAAAATCCTTAAAAAGTAGTATAAGAGCTTTGATTAGGATGACAAAAAAAAAGGTGAAGAACAATAACGCATCCATATATGGAAAAGAGTATGCAAGTAGTCATCTAATGCAAAAAAGGCAAGTACGATGAAGTTTGATGTGGAGAAATTTGATGGCACTAAAAACTTTGGCATGTGGTAGAATTTAAAGATCTCTTATTCTGCGAGGGACATTCGTCATATATCAGAAGGGGATTAGGATTTCTTTAATTGTGTGCTTGTACTACGGTTCGATTATGTTTAGGGTTAGGGAAGGATCAAAAGTATTATACGATGAATGAAACTGTGGCAACAACTGTTAGAAAGAAGTAAAAGGATAAGTATATGATGAAGAATATTGAAAATCAGCTCTACCTGAAGAATAAGCTCTTCTGCTTTTAATACGTTTCTGGTATGTCTATGATCGAGCATCTAGAAAATTTCAACAAACTATTGGCTGATTTTTATTTTTATTTAATTTAGAGGTTGAATTTTTTTAATAAGATAAATCACTGTTGTTATTTAACTCTCTATCTGATACATGTTATCACTTGAGCACTACTTTATTATATGGAAAAAATGAGGTTGAGTTTGGTGATGTGTCTAATGCTTTAATAAATTATGAATATCGAAAGAAGGATAAATCTGATCACAAGCATGAATCAGAAGTGCTAGTGGTAAGGAAACGGGAGAGGAAAATATACAACAATAATAAGAAGTCTTGGAATAATAAAGATTGATCATATAGGTTAGATAAAGATCAATATGCATGGTGTAAAGAGAAGAGACATTTGGAAGCATGAATGTCCTTAACTTTAAAGATCGAATGTGAATGTAATAGAAAAGGTGGAGCCGAATGTGAAGTCGGAATGTGAATTTAAGACAAATATTTTCTCCACGACTTCAATGAGTGAATCTTCTTGAGGATAGATTTAGATCCTGGTCGTTCGTATTATATGTGTTCAAATAGAGAATGGTTTTTAAAGTTGAGAAAATTTGATAAAGATATTGTTCGTCTAACAAACAACAACTTGTGAAATTAAAGGAATAAGAATGATAAGACTAAAAATGTTTGATGGTACAATCAAGTCTATGATGAATGTGAGGTATGTACCGGAGTAGAAGTAAAGTCTTATCTCACTTAGGGTCTTAGATTCTAATGGCTATAAGATTGTCCTAGTGATGAAAATTGTACGAAAATGTGTCTTAGCCACAAAAGGTACAATACGAGAAAATTTTTATTTACTTGATGGACTCACTATTGTTGGAAGGGTGACAATATCAGATAGAAAATAAAGAGTGGTTGAATCTTACAATTCTTGAATATGAAACTTGGAACGATAGCCATAAAGAAATTGGAAGACCAAATGAGAAGTGCTTCAAGGCACGATGGTGGATACAACTCTCTCATATATTTGGAAATTGAACATGTCATGGTTAGTATAACTGAAGAAATAAGAAATAGAAAGTTAAGGTAATTTAAGTCAACCTGGGGATTTGTTAGGATTGTCTCGAATCACAAGGATTCTTTTTTCGGGAAGGACTTCCTATTTCGAGTTCCGTCTATTTCCTAATTGTTTGGTTTATTATTTAAGAAGGATTTTGTTTTTCTTGATTTGGTTTGGTTTTTATTTTTGTTCATATTTTGTTTTCTCATTGAGTTAGATATTCCCTGTAGTGTCGAACCCCCGCCCCGGTTGAGACCGTAGCGGGTGCCCGAACCGCCACATTAACGATGCAGTTACGATTTACCATTAAGAAACATTTAAAAAGTCGATCAGTTTATATGATATTTGTGCGGAAAACGAATAAAGATGTTACTTTCTTGAACATATGATACTTGGTTTAAATCATACATAGATGATATTTAGAAATTCCAAATGAATAAAACATCTTTTACAACTATACTTCAAATATATTGTAAGCTCATTTACAAATATGATAAAATTCTAAAATACATGTATGGGTGTTACATCATTAGTGAACTTCACCATGAGAGCTCAAATACCACATGCCTTACTCGATCGAACCTGAAAACACAATTTACGGGGAAAAAGGAAAAGAAGAAAGGGTCAGGCACACGCCTGGTTCGCATCCCATGTCCCAAACAAGCACACGCAAATGCTCTTACCTTTCTGTCAATATGCAATGCTTTAACACATAATCCAATTCTAATGTGAGCATCTCTAAACTCACCTTAACTCATAGAAGTCAAACACAACCGATTCCTAGCAATCAATCATGCTAGTGTATCATTTGAGGCATGGTATGTCACACATTCATGCTCATTCTATAGTTTACCAACCATTAAGATTAATCTCATTTCTCCTTAACATTAACCATGTGCATTCATCATTCAATAATATGATCAATACGACAGTCAATATAATCGAGTCAATCAAGACAACCCATTTCAATTGAGTCAATCGAGACAATCAATTCGATTAAGTGAATTATTACAATTATCTCATGACGACCAATCATTACAATAGGCTTGTGAGCCAAACTCCGCTTAGTCCAAACAACTCGACTCAAGGAGATCGCCAACCAATCCAACAATCGAAGATTTTAATCTTTAACCAATGGGGTTTAATCAAGCCACGATTATATTCAATTTTCAAGTTTTAAACACATTACCAAACTATGTCGAATTGCCTACCGAACTGTATACCGAATTACAATTCGGTAACACATGAAATGCAACAGTACGCCCCTGACCGAATGCAATACCGAACTGTATGCCAAATTACAATTCAGTGACTCCAATGCATGACTCAAAACGCCTCTGTCCGAGCTCACTACCAAATTGTATACCGAATTACAATTCGGTAACATACACAATTGAAAGACAAACCCTCTAATCGAGCTATATACCGAGTTCCCTACCGAATTATAATTCGGTAACCTGTGAAGATGAAAAATATGCTCCCTGACCAAACTCGCTACTGAACTGGACACCGAATTACAGTTCGGTATCAAATAAAAATTAAAAGATACAAGGTCATTTCTTGAACAAGAAGCAATCAACAAATTGACCACATTGCAAGTTCTCATGTTACATGACTTTATGGTTTTTAAATACCTTTAAAAATACTTCGTCGACAAGATATTCGATAACAAAATAACTTTTCAAAAATGGTCACGAGTAGGTGAGTTTACTAGCAATTAAATATACTCGTGAAAGATTTAAAAAGTTTTGGAAACAATTCAATCAAGAGGTTTTTAATTCAAGAATTTCGATTCCTAAATATAGGATGTTTCGTACATTTAAAGAAGATTGAAATCCTTGCAATATCACTAATTTATTTCTATAATTTCAAGACATATAATAATTAAAGGACATCATCACAAATTCATAGCAACAAACGGGACTCAATTTGGAGTCCGGATACAAAACTTATACTAGTTACACGTACTTTCCAAAAGCTGAAATTTACGAACACTTGGAGGAGATTTAAAATCTGGATATAAATATGATCATATTTTCAAAATCTGAAGATATAGTTGGAAAGTAGACTTAAAGAAAAATTCATAACCGCAAAATGGCACCTAAATTGGAGTTCGGATGAGGTAGAACGAAGACCGACAAGTTAGACACACAAAACTGGCTTCCTGGCCGAAATACATACCGAATTGCATGCCATAAAGTAATTCGGTAAGAAGGCAGACGCAAAACTGACTCTCTGGCCGAAATACATACCAAAATGCATACCATACTGTATTTTGGTATATATGCAGATGCAAAACTGGCTCTCTGGCCGAAATACATACCACAATGCATACCATACTGTAATTCAGTATGTATGCAGATATAAAACTGGCTCTCTGGCCAAAATACGTACTACAATGCATACCATACTGTAATTCGGTATATAAGCAGATGCACAACTGGCTCTCTGGCCAAAATACATACCACAATGCATACCATACTGTAATTCAGTATGTATGCAGATTCTGCCCAAGTCACTTATCTGAGTGATTTGCTCAGTTTCAAAACCCGACCAAACGACATTGGAATACAACCAAATTTTAAACACATCATCTTTGCATATCAAACAATAAATACAAATAATCTGTTTGTCAAGCGCCCCTACCGTTTGGGCGAACGAAACTGAACAAGTTGCCTATTTGGTCAACTTGTTGCAGCAGCAACATAAGACACAATTTCCAATTTTCAAGTTCCTACTTATTCCACCATTTCAATACCAATTCAAGTAAAACCACATTTACAAACCAAGTTAACAACAAGTTGATTATTAGACATTCAATATGATTCCCCAATTCATAATTTAGCCAATTAAGCTAACAAAGACCCATTTTAACTTGACAAAAACATATTAGGATCACACCACTAGACAAGAGTATTGGACTAAGGGTTGGCTCACTAAACAAACATTCCAAAGCATCAAGATTATGCACAAGACATGTCGTGATCTCTTATTTAGTCAAGTTCATTAGTCATCTTGATTACCAAGCATGTTCATATCAATTCCAAATTTCCAATATCCCTAACACTGTCATTTTGTTATAAAGTTCATTAGGAAGTCTTTCCTACTACCTAACCAATTTCCTCATCAAGTTATCATCAAGTTCAAGTTTGAGAACCTTTTTAAGTCTATTAGCAAGACAATATCAATACATCATCAGGATCATCAACAATGACATTTCAAGTTCAATACGAAGCAAGTTTAAAATATTGCAAGTTTTAAACAATTCAAGTTCCAAAACATTTGAAGTTCCACATTCAAGTTCAAATAATCCAAGTTGAAATATTTCTAGTTCAAAAACATTTGACAAGTTAAGTTTCCATAATATATGACCAACAAATTTCGAAATACTCAACAATCAAGTTCAATAGACACAATATGCCATTTTTAAGCAATCGTCCTTAATTCTAGCTTGATTAGTGAAAACGGGACGTTAGGGCCGAAGCCATCGTTTTAGAGCCAAGCTCTCATTGGGGTCCGAAGACCAATAATCCATAGAGCCGATTTACTCTCCCTCGAGTCGAACATCTACCTTTGGATTCGTTCGTTAGGCCAAAAGGCTGTGGTGCCGTCACACCCGTTAGGAGTCGTCACTCAATTCGTTCGTTTTTTGCCCCAATGCCAATTTATCGTTCATGTATACACATGTTGAGAATTCTCATTGTTTCCCTATGGCATGCCACTACATTCGCTAACTAGCTATAATAAGGGCAATTATCCGTTTTAGTGATCCAACCACAGTCATATATTTATCCTTTCTTTTATAACTTTCGTTTACACATTTGACCTCTTAGAGGTACCAAGACAACATTGTCATTTGAAATCGTTTAGCCACAAGGCGAACACATATGCATTTTCACATAGTCATAAATGCAATATGTTCATAATTATCAAGTCATGTATACAACCAACATGTCTTACCAAACGCATGTCAACACCATTTCAAGCACCCACAATCAAGAGCGAAAAGATAAGTCTCTAACCTATGCCCTTCAATATCCGCAAACAATATGGACTCGGTCCACCCAAAACTTCAATTCCCAAAGCAGCGCCTAGCATGATTCTACATGCATTACATACATGATCTAGCGTCTTAAAATGCAAGTATGCTCATCATATCAACTTTTGGATGGTTATCTTATTTAATCAATTTCATGGCATAATTACAAGTAAACATATATTCAATGCATCAACCAATAACAAACAAGTGTGTAGGGCTAAAAACGGAAATACGAACCTCCCATCTGTCGATTCACAAGTTAGAAAGCCGCTCCCGTGAGGGTTTTCACTTGTTCTAAGCCATAACCAATATAAAACTATCACACTACAACCATCCATAAATACCATAACATCATTAAATGGTTACAACATATTTAAATTACCACACAACAATTCTATCAAGGACATTAGCATACTAATGAGATTAGATATATTCAAAATAGGTTGGAATTAATCCAAAATCACTTAGTAACAACCTAGGATCATTTATAAACCACTTTAATAATTTCCTTTCATAAAATCCCCAATTGAAAGTTAGGGTTTTGCTCAAAACTACAATTAGAGACATTATGGACTACATGTGACTAATTGGAAGCATCATTAGACTCTATAGAGCTCAAAATCAACATTTAATCATGCTACATAATTCAAAAACGAAATTGAGATGAAATGGGGTTTTTTAAATGCTTACCAATTTTAAAAATGAAGTAGAGGAGCTTTATCCACCTCCTAGTAATATTTAATGATGTTTGTGAGTGATGTTGTAATGATTTTTGTAGAGAAATAGTTAGGGGAAGTGTTAGGGTTTGTTGGTGGTGTAGAGAGAAAATGAGAGGGTTGGTTTCTTGAGAGAAATGTAGAGAGAGAGAGAGGGGAGTTAGAGAGTGATGGGGAAAAGAGTGGTAGATAGGGTTTTTATTTGGTATTAATGGGTCTTCAATATTAATGGACCCAAATTTTTCACTCAAGCCCATTAACATTCTCAACCAACCAATTCCGCTATTAAAACCGGTCTCTCAATTTTATTTGAAAATCATTCCCGAAATATTAAAATCATTTCTCTACACCGGAAATCTAATTTTTATCATAAATCCATTTTGTACCAAAAATACCCTTAATAGCCAAAGCGCTATTTTTACAAATAAAGCCGCAATTTCGATTTAAATTCCATTTTTCAATTCTAATGCTTCCACTTAGTCATTGTCTCTACTTATGTTTTATAAAACATCATTTAATGATAAAACTCACATTTTGGTGCAAAATAACCAATTTTCGATTTAATGTTATTTTATCAATTCTAGACAAAAATCTCAAATCTCATATTATGCCCTCAATAGTATTTTCGACTTATTCCAAAGTGGAATGTATCGAAAATCAAACATGTAAAAATTTCAAATTGGCCCCAACTTCTAGGCCCAATTTTCGGACGTTACATTCCCACATGAATTAGACTTTGTGTTAGTTGTAAATATGAGATGTATTCTAGAGTTTTGAGTATGATAGATAATATTGTTTAAGAGCAAAAAGGGATTTGTGAGTTGAGTTATCTGTTCATCAATTGATTTTAATTGATTGAATACAATTTTTTGTAGATTTTTTTAGAGAGAGGGAGAGTTGTCTAATTGTATGCAAGATTGTTTCATAATAGAAAGTTGTTGTCTTGCGCAAATTAAATAAATGATCACTACTATAAATCAATTATGTGTTTTCTCTGTTTTGGTCTTGATCACCCAATTTGTTATAGAAAAATTCAACAGTAATATTAGTACCTCTTAGATTACATTAACTCCACATGTTTTACTATACTAAAACGTTTAACAAAATATTAATAGAAAAATAGTAAAAGATTCGAATTCATATAAGTTAACGATATTAGACTTTAATATAAACTAAACCAATAATTAAAGTCTGTAATTAGGTTTTATATTAGGATTATTAAGATTTGTGGGCTTCACATATAAGAGCAGGTACAATAGCAATATTTTGTTTGAGATTTTTAGTATGTTCACGGAAAGAGAAAGTGATGTGGAGGTTAGAGAATGAAAAAACCTATACCGAGAGAAAAATTAATATCAAGACGCTAATACGATATTTTTAAATTTGTGAAATTGTTTTCCTTTGACGTCCTGTGAAACAAGAACTAATTAAAAAGCAATTACTATTCACGCGCAGGGAATACATTAGGATACAAACATATCATGCACCTGACATCTTTTTCCATCAATCATTATTTTGATATTTAATAACTTTTTTTACTTTTTAATTTAACTTTAAAAATTAAATTAATTAAAGTGGTTGAACCTTTTTCAATCACCGGTTGATTTGTACATGCCACTAAATCTCAATTAATGTCATCAATTTTGTATCTACCGGTTAGTTAGTGTAATTTTAGTTTATTTGTTTGAATCGACAGAGCATTCTATCGTTTTCTTTTTCCAAACCATTCTCTTCCCGCTTAAAAACCAAAATACCTATATTATTTAAATTTTTTTCTTCATATTTGGTTAGGTTTAATACAATGGATTCAAACAACTCAAAAATTCATTCTCCTTTCAACCATATCCATCCAAATAAGCCATGTTCACAAAATCCAAACTTTCCATCACCAATACCAACTATTTCAAGATGTTCATCTTTCAAATTCATCTTCCCCATGTAATTCCAATTTCATACGAGATCCAAAATTTTGGTACTATAATATTTACAACGAACGGGTGGGAGCAATGTGCCTCCTCATTGTATATATCCACTACATGCAAATTCTGAAGGTAATCATCACAATTTCTTATTAAACCAAAACAACCTACCCACATTTGACACCACTGGTAGTAGTTCTCCAAATCTTGCCATTAATAATATATACTTATTAGAAAAACAAGATCATGGAAATGATGAAAATGCTGACATAAATTGTGATAAAGGAAAAACATATGTGAGTTGGAATACAAAGGAAATTGAAAATTTCTACCGACTTGATTAGATGTATAAATATTTTTTTTTTTAGGATACTTGAGAATTTTAAGTTCCTAGATATTACAAAGAGTTATTTCCAAAAAAACCCCCAAACCTTTTCAAACGTTTTACTTTGAACTCCCGGTTTTGAAAAGTTTTGAAAATCACCCCAAAATCAAAACTACTAGTGGTTTTGGTATTTTATGAGTGGTTTTGAAATTCTATATGCTTTAATTTGGAGATTCGGAAATTTCTAAAATAAAAAGTACTCATACAACACCAAAACCACTAAAAAAAACTAAAACTACTAGTGGTTTTGATTTTGGGGTGGTTTTCCAAACTTTTCAAAACCGGAGATTCAAAGTGAAACGTTTGAAAAAATGGGGGGTTTTTTGGAAATAACCCATATTACAAATACACATTTTATAGAGAGATTATTTACATATTTTAAATAAATATATATTTATTTTAATTATATATGATAATCTAAATATAAATTATTTTTACATTTTAATAAAATAATATTAAATAAATATTTATCCATCTTAACATACTATTATTTATTTAATATTAAATAAATAATTAAAATTTAAAAATTATTTAAATATTTAGTGAGACACAAATACCATAAAAAAGTCCACTCCTTATTGCATGCTATAGTTTTATTATTTGACATTATTTATTACATTTTATGGTATTATTATCTGAGATTATCAGTAGGGATGGCAATGGGGCGGGTTGGAACGAATTTTTGGTCAACTCGAACTCGTCCAGGTAGTTTCATAATTAATCAAAATCCGTCCCAACCCGCCTCGCCGGGTTCTTTTCCTACTATAAAAATCCAATCCGCGCGGAGCGGGTTTAAACCTGTCCCACCCCGTTTCAACCCGCATTATTATTTAAAATTACTTAAATAATAAATAATAAAATATTATATCAATATACAATATTTAAAAAGCATAAATAACATAAAATTCTATACAATTTAAAAATTAAAAAATAAAAAACACATTAAATATTTGAAATAATATTAATTATGTAATATTATATTATAAAATATGTTTATTTTGTTATATAATATAATATAATAAATTAATTAATTAATATATATGTGCGGGGTGGGGTGGATATTGATAGAACCCGAACCCGTCCTGCTCTGACGCCTGTTTTTAAATTAGATTGAATCTAACCCTATGTGGGGCGGGTTTAAATCGACTCCGACCGGATTGGAGCGGATCGGAAACTCGCGGGGCGATTCAAATTGCCATCCTAAACGTTGCGTTTGGTTCATGTCCCCACTAGAGGAGACGGAGTACAAATACATAGGTCTCTGTCTCCGAATGTGTTTGCTATCCGTCTCAATTTCATTTTGTCTCTGTCTCCGGTGTACAAGACACAAAATTTTTGTACTCCTTCAAACTGAGGTACAATTTTTCGGAGACGGAGACAGAAACTGGAAAGCCAAAATTACCCTTATCATTTTCATCAATTCCAGATGTGTAACAAAAAGAAAATAACCTTACATCACCAATGTTGGGAGTATATTAAAATTTTGGGTAATTTGGTCTTTTTAACATTTTTTTCAATTTTGTCCCCCTAACCAAACACTATTTTATTATAGAGACGGATACAAATTTTCAATTTTGTCCACTGCAACCAAACACTCTACTGTCTCCAATTTCCGTATCGTATCGTCCCTAATTTTCTGTATTGTCTCTTGTCTCCAGTAGGATCACTGGAACCAAACACAACATAATTATCGGTGATATGACAAACTAAAAATCCCATTAAAGATCCAACCTATTGTACCTGCTGTAAGAGAAAACCAACTCAACATCAAATACTCCGGAGTAGCTTTTTATTTTTATTTTTATTTTTAATTTTTTTAATTTTTTTAAATTTTTATTTTTACTTTTTTTTATTTTTATTTTTTATTTTTTTTAAAGAAGTGTATTTACTAACTCTAAGGTCATTTATACAACAGCACCAATAGTTTGAACACATATCACATTTACAAGAAACAACAGGGGCATGCGTGCAAAACATAAAACCTTCGTTACGTTAGTGGAGAACTGCGGATTTGGCAAAGTCTTCGAAACCAAGCAACTCAACTTCATTGCTTCTCCGGATTCGCTTAGGTGAGTTATGAGATCGTCACCGTTTTTCGGTTCCTCAGCTTAACCTTTTGTCATTGATCGACTGTTTTGAGTTTCAATTGTTTGCATAGAGATGAATCAGAAAGGGTTGATATATAGCTTTGTTGCGAAAGGGACAGTGGTTCTAGCGGAGCACACTTCGTATTCTGGCAATTTTAGCACCATAGCTGTTCAGTGCTTGCAGAGGCTGCCCTCTAATAGCTCCAAGTACACCTATTCATGCGATTCCCACACTTTCAATTTCCTCCTCGATACCGGATTCGGTATTTTAATTTATCTCCTTCTAGTCAATTTTGGTTTCTAGGTTATTGAATTTTATAATTTTATTTTATTTTTATTTTTGTGTTATATGCAGTGTTTCTTGTAGTTGCTGATGAATCTGTTGGGAGGAGTGTGCCTTTCGTTTTTCTTGAACGAGTTAAGGACGATTTCAAACAACGTTATGCTGCCAATATCGCAGATGAGGCTGCTCATCCACTCGCCGATGACGATGAAGATGATGATTTATTTGCAGATCGCTTTAGCATTGCTTACAATCTTGACAGGGAGTTCGGGTTGTTTTTTTTTTTTTTTTTCCCTCTGATTTTATTATGTTAAATCTTACTCTTGTATTGCATTGCTCATGTCTCTGTGTCAGTTGTTTCCAGGCCCAGGCTTAAGGAGCACATGCAGTATTGTATGAGCCACCCAGAAGAGATGAGCAAGCTAGCCAAATTGAAGGCTCAAATAACTGAAGTTAAGGGGATTATGATGGACAACATTGAAAAGGTGTGTGTTATAGCTATCAATTGCATTATATTTGTGACTCTGTTTTATCGTTCAAGTCTGTACTGTCTCTTGCTGTGCAATTTGTAGGAAGTGCTTTCAAAACGTGTAGATTTTATATTGTTTTGAGAATGATGTTCAACTGCGCTGGACAAGAAGGCATCTTTTATAAGTTAGAAGTAGTTTTTTTTTTTTTTTGAGTTAGGCTGCATATATTAAATTGGACACGAATCACTTTTCTATGGTATATTGTCTGATCTTCTTGGGGAAAAAAGTAAAATAATAAACATTAAATAACCTTTCAACCAAAATTGTCTTCTCTTATGAAATGAAAGTTCTTGAGCAAGTGCTAGTGTTTCAACTTCCTAATTACTCAGATATAGTTGTGAGACACATGTAGATCAGATTTTGGTTTGAGAACTTGGAAGTGATGTGTGAAACAGTGCTTTTGATGCTGCAGATAACTTCTATGAAGCATTTTCTCTCTGCTAAATTGTTGAGATTTATTATTATTTTTTTTATATTATTACTTTTAGAGGGTTTGCTTTTCATTTAGAGGGCTGAAGGTTTGGTTTAGTCGTTTCATCATTGAATGAGGATCTGACCATATTTTGAATTGAAGTAGATCACATAACATTGTTTTCTTTCTTGTGCTAAAGTTGTAGCATAGCACTATGGTTATAATTGGAAAGAATGGATCAAGATAAGATCTTATGCATGGCTCCTAGGTTTTTCTTGGCACCACATCTTCAGTTGATAATGGACACTTTTATTAGGCATCAATTTTATTAAAATATGATACCAAGTTAGAAAATAAATACTGAATTTTTTAACTGATTCCTGAAAAAAAAAGGGGGTTGTTATGCAGCCTAACCTAACTCCTAGTAATTTTATCATAGCAACTGAAAACATTTATGACTTGAAGTTGAAGTTGGCTTTGAAGAGTCTGGGGGATTCCACTTAGTCCAGAAATGAAAATGACTAGTTTGGATGATTTTTTGGTTAAACTAATGTTTCTGAATCCTTAAGAAGAACAACATACAAGTCTTTATATAGGTTTGTCGCTCAGCCTTTACAAATCCCATTATCTTGGAAAGAAAACATCTATGACTATTAAATAAGAGCACTGTGTAAACAAAGCTTAGCTTAAACTTCATTTCCAGATAGTACTAACATTAAGTATTTAATTACTTTTGGGATGACATTTTAGTTAGTTGAAGTTCTTGGTGTTACTTTTAAAAACATAAATATATCCCCTCGGTTCTCGGCTTGAAAACATGGCCTAAATTTGAGTCTAATAAACTGTTTGGCCTATGGCATCCATTCTGTTATGTCTTGTTTTGTTCACTGTTATATATCTAAATAGTAGTTTTTGGTTTCTTAAATGTCAATAGCCATCGTTTTTTTCTTTTTCCTCTCCCTACCAATTAGTTGGTATGTATTGGTTAGACATTTTATTGCCAAAATCTATTTTAGGAGGGTAAATAGGGTATTTTCTTACGACTTTCTATTGTGCAAGTGATTGGTTGTTAGTCATGCATGAGAGAGGGTGAAAGGAATTTTAGGTTTTTAGTACAAATAAAAATTGAAAATTGTAGACTAAAATAGACTTAGACTCATAATAATATTTCTGGTTCAAAAACTTTTAATTTGTCAATAAAATGTTCTCTCTCACGAGGCTAGATTGGGATAGGATATATTTTAAAGCCAGTCAGGCATTTGGTGCATGTGAGCAGCTACTTAAAATTATCCAACCCAGTCGGGCATGCCTATATGACAGTTTGATTGTTGACGCCTTAAACTTAGATCCGCTTTTGATTGGTCAATGGTGAAAAAAAAAAAAAAAGGAAGAAAAAAGAGGAGTCAGTTTTAGTTACTTTCTAGCTACTTTCGTGCGTCAATGGTGTTTCGGTCACTTTTTTAATTTACTTAGAGTGATTTTAAAATTAAGGATCAATATAGAATTTCAACATATTTTTTTGCTGCTTATAATATCTTTAATGCATTTTTTTAATTAAATTTTTAGTTTTTTATTTTTATTTTTTTACTTTTTAGTAGAGAATACTTTGAAAGCGATTTGATAGATAAAATAACAAGATTCTTTTAAATGTTTTGCTACTTGTTAGAGCTTCTATTAGCTAGAGGGGCAATTTGATATTTTGTTATGTATTTTCTGTTTAAAATGTCTTTTTAGTTCAAAATCTCTAGAGACTTGGAGCATTTTCAATGAGCATTTCTAATAGGTGATTATCTATCGTCCGGTAATCCATTTAATAATATATTTTTCTTTATTATTAGGATTTTTTTTAAAATTAATTAGCTGAAGAAATGTAAATAGAAATTTTAGTCCTTGATTATTCTAGTATTTTACTCATATCCAGTTTTCATTTCCACTAAATTTGTTGACAATAAGTGCCTTTTCGTTTTCATTTGATTGATTTTTGTACTAAAATCGTCAATTACTAATCTCTCTTTCTCTCTCTATATATATATTCAACTGGAGATGAATATAAATGATATGTATTGTTTTTTTAAGTAATAAGGTCCATCATGAAAAATTAGTTGCTTGGATGGCATGAATTGAACCACAATGCTAGTATCTGGCTCTGGAGATGTTCTTGTAAGATATATGAACTGATTATTTCCGTGAGAATACAGAAGTAATATTCAGTTCCCATTAAATGACACCATTATAATTGATTAATGAACCTGCTAGCAGGTCAGGCTTACATGAAATTGGTCTAGTGTTTAGTACCATCTCTTTACTTTCTTATCCTCTACTTGCCTTAAGGTTTTCAACTTTCAATCTCAATTTTCTCCAACCTAATAAAGCAGGTATGCTTCTCCATTCCTGCTTTAAAATCAATATTTCCTCCAATTCATAGTTATTTAAATTTATTCTTTGGTGAGGTGGATAAGAAAAATTGGGTTCTGAATCATAAGCAGCTCGCATAGAAACTAAACAAACCACTTTACTGCCTTCAATTCTCACAGACGTAACATTCTTTGCTCCAGGGCATGACATTGACATCTAACATCCTTCTTAAAACCTTAAATTTTGCATTCGAGGGCATGCCATAAGGTTTTCTTCCTGAAGGAGTTTTATTATTCTTAGAATGTTCCATTTGAAACTACCTCTTTCTATCCTTTCTTGGCTGCAAGATTGGCCACATGCCATTAGGTTCTTTTCATATCTGAGTGTGAAGCAACTTGTAGGTTGCCAATCAGCAAGAATCTTGAGTCTCTACACTTACTATATTATCTAGTAAGAAGGAGATACAAGAACTCTGATGTCATCTTAGAAGCAGTTTCCCATTTATCATTTTGGTTTCTCCATCTTAAATGAGAAAATTACATGAACATATCAATTGGTAAGCTTTTGACACAGTGATCATTTCTATTGTCTTCTGAACAGGTTTTGGATCGTGGGGAAAGGATTGAACTATTGGTAGACAAAACAGAAAATCTGCAGTTTCAGGTATCAGAGTATTAATTTATCTGTAATTTGTCTCACTTCTTGTGCGCTGCAACTTGAGATGATACAGTATGCTTAACTTAAGATTTTTTTTTTTGGATGGATTTAAGGCTGACAGTTTTCAAAGACAAGGCAGGCAACTTCGACGGAAGATGTGGCTTCAGAATCTCCAGATGAAGGTAATGGTGGGAGGAGGAATCATCGCCTTGATCCTCATTCTCTGGCTTATTGCTTGTGGAGGGTTTAAGTGTTAATGGGGTTCTCTCGCCAGCTCTCTGTTTTCCTCGCTATTTGGTGTACAAAAATAGAAGGTATATGATTTTCGTTTTGTAAATGAACAACTTTGCTGATGGTGTAGAATCTATGCGATCTGTTTGGTATGGTTGTTAAGCACCGTGACCACTTATGGTTTGTCAATATCATTCCATGCTTAAAAGAGTTTTATTTCCTAAATTGCAGCTTTTAAAAACCTGGCCATTCCTATTCTCATAACTAAATATTATCTGTGAGCTACTTCGATGTTAACTGGCTGATTTATCTCAGTGGTTGCTTTATCTTTACATATGCTTTGTTGTCAACCATCTCATTCCTGGTTGACCATATCTATTTGTTGCCACCCTTGCTTTGTCCTCTTAGCTCTCTTTCTATAAATGGAAGAATGAAACAAAACTCTCACCAATTTGCATTTCCTATGATTCGAGATTAGGTTCTCTTTTTGGCCAAATGACTTTTAAAACCAAAGACTTTAAAATCATGCAAGTTAATGGTCAGAACACCTGAAGTTAGAACAACCTTTTGCTCATGGCTAATATTTCTTTTAATATATTTCAAGATCTACGGAGTTATGGTAACTATTGGAGCCTTGTTATATGTGGTGAAGTCTTAAACTCAATAGATCTTGATACTAATAGCCACGCTTGGATTTACCCATAAAGTCTATGGTAAAGTAAATTCACAAACAACAGTCCTAGATATTAAATAATCGAAATTATTTAATAATGATAATAATATCTCTACTAACCATTATACTTTGTGTATGAGTAATTTTAAGGAGCATATAGGGTTTATTTGATTGATTTTTTTTTAATTATATGACAAATTATTGGAATAGAAAATTTAATATATTAATAATAATAAAATTTCTGTCATCCAAGTTTATTATAAAAAAGAATAAAAGTGAATTGAATAATGATGAAGATTTGGTTAATCAAATTTCATCCATCAATTAAAGATCATGAAGAGAACGTCAATACACAATTAAAACTAGTCATCACAATTAATATTTAAATAACTTTAGGTTTATTAAGAGACATCCAACAAATGTTGAATATGAACTATAGGTTAACAGATTTATGGTATTCTCGAATTTATGTCATTCCTAACATCAAAAATAAAAATGGTAATACATCAGACAGATACGAAATTATAAGAAATGATAATTTCATAATCTTTTAGTCTACATTCAACAATTTCTCGGATTTGTGCTGATTATTTAATATAGAAAATTAAAAATTGAAAAATATAATAGCATATCAATTAGCCCCTGATTAATTCTCGATGAGTGATGAAAATCGATCAACCAAATCATTGTTTGTTTTCGTCATTATTTAATTCTCTTTTACTCTTTTTTATAATAAATTTTGGTGACATCAAATCTAACATTATTCTCCATCTTAACTTTAACTTTCACCCTGTCCTTCTAAAAATTTCGTCCCTAAAGTGAGCTCATGGCACCATGACTCTCTCTTAATGGTAATTATTTCACCATTTTTCATAACTTTTATCGTCCTTGTACTCTAATTTTTCATCACATCTCCTAATATTTAGGATCTCCTGATATTTACTCCTAGTATCACGTCATAGTTATTCGATTCCATGAGTAAGTAATCCCCTTTCACTTCTAATTCAAATTCACCAAATTGTAACATAGTACTCCTACAAATTCCCATCATGTGCAGCTTTACCCCATTACCTGTAAAAAAAAACTCATAACCCTAAAATTTTTTTAGATCATTTACGAGATAACTCATTTGAAAAATAAAATAAAAACGATGGGATGCTTCACTATTAACTCATACCATCACTTTTTCACTCTTTAATTACCCTTTTTACATAACAATTATATAATAACTTTTTAATTTTTCACCGCTTATAGGCTTGTTTTAAGTATATATTCACCATGATTTAAGAATGTAATAAATTTAAATTATTTGAGAATGTATATTCACTATGATTTATTATCTATAATTAAGATATGTAGCCCTTATCTGAGACATTTCATTACATGATTACTCAGTTGTCAATTTTGATAAATTAAAAAAAAAAAATAATAATAATAATAATAATAATAATAATAATAATAATCATAATAATAAATTCCCACAATTTAAAAGACATGAAATTCCTATTATGAGGAATATTGAATTTATATTGATAAATAAGAAAATGACTTAATTGGTTGCTAAGAAAATTTCATATACACAACCAAAACATAAAATCTCATGTACAAAGCTTATTGTCTAGTTATTGTCATTGAAAAATGTGGTAAAGAGTCCAAAACTACTATACTATACAAATGAAAATAAATAAATAGAAATGAGAACCATCCGAAAGAAACGCCTTCAAAACACATGGATCCTTCTAAAAAAATTAGGAATGGTGGACATTGAAATTCTTAGACATTAGAAGAGGCAGTTTTATGTATTTTATAATAGCAGTAATAAGTGAAACTATTTTCACTTCACATATAACCAGTATTACCTCATCAGAAGCTCCAGTTGTATCCAGCAACAAAACAAGGATGAAATCAGTCTCCGAACTGCCAAAAAGCAAATGTACTTTCATATAACATCATAGTCAGAAATCTAAACGATTCCGGTGCTTACAACATCTACCAAACCAAATTTACACATACTTGCTGTTAACAAATAAAACCTGAATTCACATCAGGACGATTCGCTATCGCTACATGGACACAAGAAAGTAGTGAATTCTACTTCACAGAGTGGAGAACATCTTGGGAAGTTTAGAACCGTCTTTTGTATTAGTTTTGCTCTCCTGGAATTGGTAACTACAATCTGAACCACAAATCTCTCCAACACTTTGCCCTTTTCCAGCAAGTACTTGATCACTTCAAGCTCATCATATTCTCCGTTTACAGATTTGATTTCAATATGTTTCAAGTGCAATAACAAACATGATGGTACACTCTCTATGTCAAACCAAACATATTCATCAAGCTCGAATTCTAACTCATCCTAATAGAAAGAAAAAATAATCAAACATTAGATGCAAAAATGAGTAAATTAAAAGACCATGTATTGGATAAATATCATTTCTTAGAGTATTCATGCAAGTTATTTGTTATGATGTATGTATGGATGTAAATGCAATGGAAGTATTGACATCGAGAATTAGGTTCTTCAATCAAAATGGATCCCTAAAATAAAAACAAGAACTCTTCAGAAAACCTTTTTATGGTGGCACTGTGGTAAGGAAGGGTCCATTGACGTTGATTGAATGACCAAAATCTCAATGTCTTTGTGTACCTCAAATTTCATGAATGTTGCAGATATGAGATGCAAAATAACAGAGAAATAGAAAATGTATCTTTACATCTACTCTTTCGCGCTCCAAAATGAGGACTTGTAAATTAGGTGCACTTGTGAGGAAATGAGGAAGGAGTTTCCAACCAAATCGCCATACAATACCCAATTCTAGGTGAACCAAATTTTGGAAGGCTGGGAAATCATCACCAAAAGCACAGCTTAAAACCTGCAGTGAAGTAAAAGCTATACTATGATAAATTTCTGAAACTCAAGATTTAAAGACATAAAAGTCTACCAAGTATCAAGAGAACCAAATGATAACATATTAAATGTATTAACAAAAAACTACGATAGCACATACAGTAAAGGAAGAAAGCTTACACCGGATACACAAGGAGATAATGACAAAAACTTTGTATTATTGATTCCCTTAACAAAATTGAATGTCTCAATTCCTTCATTCTCAGAAACAGTCTCCGAGATATACAGCACATCACTGGATAGAATCACCTTACTGAGAACAGAATTCTCACTCATTACAATAACAGGGAAAGTACCCCATTCACAAATTTTGAGATACTCAAGATTTGGGGTCTTAAGGACTATATGGTTCGGCACCGAACCGAATTCATACTCATCATCCTCCACATGTATATCTAGTGTCTTAAGAGTTGGCAGACTAATCTCAAAAGTAACTACATCATAGTACCAATCAATATCCGCACATAATTTCAACTCTTCAAGTACAGGGCAGCAATGAAACAGCTTTAGAATATGTTTAACCGCTTTAAAATTTTCAGCAGAATGGATATAAAGAGAAACAGACAAGTACTTGAGACTTGGAAAACAAACCTCCGAGTCAAGATTCCCAAACCTAAACCTCTCGGAATACAAAGTTAGTCTCTCAAGTGATTTGCAACTCAGAATGCTCGGAGGCAGTCTAATACGTAACTTGCTATCTCGATCAAAATTGTTCAACATAAGTTCACGAACATTGTGTTCAATTGCATAGGACACCCATTTCCTAATATGTTTCGACTCGAAGTCAACAGAAAATTTAGAGCCATGGTAGGTGAGACTAAAGGTCTGAATGACTTTGGACTGTGAAAGGCTAAGGACTTGGTTCATAAAGTAAGTAGGGTTCTTCAAAGGCTCAGGACCATGACCAAAGTGGAATCTAAAGTTGTAGACCAACTTCCATACATCCTTCCATCTAGATGATAAAATGCACGTTCTAACAACTTCAACCATTTCAAGGCATGATAGAATGTGAATGAGAACATCATCCGGCATTCCACTGATGAGGTCCTTCCCTCTTTTCTGTTTCGATTTCATAATTCTTCAATTCAAATCACTGCATTGTTTCAGATTCCAACCTCAGAATACACAAACACAGTCATAATCACAAAACCACAACAGATCAATTTCTAATTCCAGCGAAAATTAGCATAATCCATGTGAAATGTTGTAATTTTCTTGAAATCTAAGTCATGCATCCTAACCCTCACAACAATCAATACTAGCTCTAGCTTTTTATAAACTGGATTTTGAACAAAGAGAAAAGGTAAACGGAAGCACATCTTCAAGTTACTAGAAAATCACAATCTGAAAGAAATGAGAACAATAAAACAGCAGATAATCGACATGCAACCATGGAAGAACACTAACCTGAATTTTGAAGAGCTGTGAGAGATGGAGTAAATGAAAAAAGAAAAGATATTATATAATTAACCGAATAGAGTCGGTTTAATGGAGGGATGAGGATGACTTGGCTTTCGCGCCTTGGGCCAGACAGATAAGCCCGTTACATGGATTATATATTAGGTGGACGAAGCCCATGATACCCGATTGAAAGTAAATGCAAAATTCTTGTTAATTTGGTCCAGTTTTAAGGTTTTTTTTTTTTTTTTTTTTTTTTTTTTTTTTTTTTTTAAATTTGGTCGAGATTATTGAGGGGACAGCAGCGAATTTATGAAAATAAATAAATTTCAAAAACAACAATAAGATGGTGGTACACATTCAACAATAGCCACCACGTTTTAATGGTTTTGGAAAATATAATTATGGGTTAATCCCAAAAAATCCTGACAAAATCACCAAAAAAAACACGTGACTTTTATTTTTCACTAAAAAACCACTTTACTGTCCAAAACCGTTAAATTTACCGTTCCTTTTAATTAATAATTATTTGAATCCACACATAAATAAGGGTAGTTAAGTCCTTCCAATGTTCATAGTTACTTTTAAAAGGAGAATAAATAAAGCACAACAAGCCTCGCATGCAAAACAACTCTTCTTTATTTTCCATTGATGAATAATTGAAATAAACAACAAAAGAATCCACTTCTTCCTCATCTAAATCATTCTAAATGATTCAAAAATTAAAACACTGTAATCATCACTATGTCACAGATTACAGATCTGCTCAAATCAAAATCCATATTCATAAATCATATACAAAATTTACTTCAAATTCAATACCAGATTCCAAAACCAAAAGTAACAAAATTTACAGTCTCTTCTTCTACTATAAAAAAAAAAAAAACAAAAAACAAAAAAAAAACAAAACAAGTAACAACAACGAGCAGTACAATTCAAATCTGCAAATCAACAAATTACCATCTTTAAATTCAAAATAAAACAACACAACCAAATCCCCAACCCATTTGAATAAAACCCACAAAATTCCAATCTTCAATTCACCGATCAAACCAAAACCTAAAATCTCAAATCCCCCACCAAATCAAGAAAGTAACAACAAAACGTAAACAAATCCATATCTGCAAAGGAGAGACTTGTACCAAAAACCTTCCAAAAAAATCAAAATTTGACTCGAGAGAAGTAGGATCAATGCGATAGTTAGAGAAGAAGAGAGAATGGGTGTGCCTTTTGTTTTAGATTCGTCGACGGTAGTAGATGCCTCATTTGCAGTGGAGGAGAAGATTTAGGTAGGAAGAGGAGAAGAGTATCGCCGTCGGATGTTGAAGAGTGAGGAGCGGAGTGACAAGGATGAACGCTCGGTGGGGTGGATTTTGGATGAATGAGAGAGGCACTGTGTGTTGTCTGGTTCTTTTGTTATTATTAATATTTTAATTAAAAAAATATGAATAGTAAAAGGACATAAATGCCCCTATTGTCTGGACATCTGACTGAGTACTAACTGAAAGAAACAGAAAATTCAACAGCTCTTCACGGTAAAGTGGCTTTTTGGTGAAAAATGAAACTGAGGTGGATTTTTGGTGATTTTTATCAAAGATATGTGGGTTTTTTTGGGATTAACCCTATAATTATTATTATATGTAATTCTAATTTATATGCACGGTATATGTTTTTAAATGTTAGTTTTTAATTTATATATAAGTTAATTTGTGGTATTTTTAATTTATTTATAAGTTAATTTATATAATTTTTAATTTATAATTTTTGTGTTGAATTATTATTATTATTATTATTGTTATATTATTGTTTTAATTTTTAAGTTAGATTATTATTATTAAAAATATTTAATTTAAATATTTTAATATTTTAACTGTCATATAATTAATATATATAGGGAGAAACATAGAATACTAATAAGGTTCCTTTTTATTTATTTATTTATTTATTATTTAGAGTATTTATTTCTAAATCTACTCTAAATAATCATTTTTGTTTTATTCAATGCACTTCATTTTTTTTTTTCATTTTTCCACCTTTTAAATTTATTACGTTGTATTTACTATACTGACATCCATGAATTCAAATTATATTATTTATTCAATTGATTTTAAAAAATTCATTTTCTTGGGAAAACACGGATTGTTGAACAAACAGGTGATTCATTGCAGCGGAGACGAGTATTGCTAACCACAAAGTAAAAAAAAAATAAAAATACACGAGACAAGAGAATAGAGATGGAAAATAAGGCACAAGGTTTTTACGTGGAAACTCAAAGCGGGAAAAAAAACTACGGCTGTCAGGACGACAATAGACTAATTCACTATGTAACAATAAAGCAACAGTTACAACAAAAATACCACCCTCTCATTCTCCAATCCAATTACATTGGTTACAGTCTTACACACAAACTCTCCAGTATGGCTCTCACATGATAACAGAACTCAATCCTAGCACTCAAGATCTCCATGGTTCCTAGGTTCCCATCGGATACATCCCAGACCTAACCAACTAGATCTATATTGTTCTCTCAGGATATCTAATAATAGATACAAGTACCATATTTATAGCATTAGATTATTTAGTCACAAAGTAATCCTAAACCATTGAGAAAATATTTTCCTATTTAGGATTCGCAAGGATCTATTTCCTAATTAGAATTCATTTTAGGAAATATCATTACAAATCAAATATGATACTTCCAAAACAGTCTTTGAGTTTTTTCCAAATTACCAATCAATTATGGATACCGGAATATACCCGAATTCTCGTCACAATCCTAACACATTTATTACCTTTTTTTTATTTAATTATTATTCTTAATATATTTTAAGATAATCTTTTTAAAGTTAATTTATTTTAAAAAATTAAATATCAAGATATTTTTAGAAAAAAAAACTATATTAATTTATTTTAAAAGTCGTTTATTTTTTTTTAATAATATTAATTTATTAATTATAAATATATTATTATTTATTATAATAATTAAAATTTTAAATAAAATATTTAATTTATTAAAATAATACTATAATTTAAAATACAACGATAAACTTTATAATCAGTGTAAAAATATAATTTTTATAACAAAATTTAAATGCATTAATTTCCCTATATTAGTCAAGATATTTTGTCAAAAATGTTTTACATATTTCAAAATAGGGAGAAATCAAAAAAACCCATGAAGATTTCTTATAATACCCAAAAAAAATCACACTTCTTTCAAAAATACCCAAAAAAAAAACCACTAAAGTTTATTAGAAATAGAGAAAAAACCACTTTCGCCTAATTTGACCTTGACCAAAGACAATTATGTAATGTTGCAAATTAATCATATTAATAAACAAAAGTACTCACCAATAATTGTTAAAATAGTAAAAGAAAAATAATAAAAAATAAAAAATAAAAAATAAAAACCCAAAATATGCTAACCGGTTGTGGATCAATCAAATGTTTTAAATTTTTTTCAATTTTGAATATATAAATAATTTTTCAAAGTTCCATCGAATGATTATTAAATTTTAAAATGGATATTTTTTTAAATTAAAATTAATTTTTGAAATTGCAAATCAATCCATTTAGTTTGTTTTAAAATATTTATAATTACTAATTATTATAAGAAAAATTAAAAAAAAATCAAATATTAATTAAAAAATAATGAAATATATAAACAAATAGATGATAATATGTTAGAATTATTTTATACATATTTATATTAAATTATAATTTTAATAAATTGGTTCAGTTTATTTGTTTGGACTTTTTTATTTATTTATAATTGGGATAATATAACCCTGAGTACCTAAAGTTGTGTAAAATTTTCACTTAGGTACTCCAACTTTTCGAGGTTTCATATAGGTACTCCAACTTGCAAATTAGATTTATATATAAGTACTCCAACTTTACGATGTTTCATATAAGTACTCCAATTTGCAAATTAGATCCTTATATAGGTACTCCATCTTTATGAGGTTTCATATAGGTACTCCAATCTTTTAGCGCCACATCATCCCGAGGATTTAAATGACCTATAATTTGCAAGTTGAAGTACCTATATGAAACCTCGAAAAGTTGAAGTACGTAAATGAAAATTTTGCACAACTTTAGGTACCCAAAATTACATTATCCCTTTATAATTTTTCATATTTAGAAGTAAACTTGGATGTTATTTTTGGATTTATTTTTAGAAGGTATAAAGGTCGTTACATCAAAAATTTGTTAAAAGTAGCAGAAAGTGGGGTTTTTTTGGATATTTTTAAAAGAAGTGTGGTTTTTTTTTTTTGATTATAAGAAACCTTCATGTGTGTTTTGCATTTCTCCCTTCAAAATATATATGTACACAATATACAATTTACAAGAAATATTAATTTTATGTCGGACTTTAATATTAACTTTATCTTTGACTTTATTTCTCGATAGAATTATTGTAAACACGTCGAGAAAATTATTTAATACAATTTATGAGAAATATTTATTTTATGTCGACTTTAATATTAACTTTATCTTTGACTTTATTTCTCGATAGAATTATTGTAAACACGTCGAGAAAATTATTTAATATTAATTTTATCTCGAACTTTAAATATTAACTTTATTTTTTACTTTATTCCTCAATAGGATGATTGAAAATCCATTGAAAAAAATATTTAATTTTAAAGTTTTACAAGTAATAAAATAGAATTATTTAATATAATTATGCATTGTAAATTGCGAAAATAGCCCTTATTTAATTTATTTAAAATAAATAGTTAAATTTTACTTTTAAAATATTATTCCAATAAATATTTGATAATTTTTTATTTTTTATTTAAAAAAAACAGATTTAAATATATACCAAACACATACTAGACTTTTCAGTAAATTTTTTTCCCCTCTTTTTGAATTAGCTGTTTTATTCAATTATGTCTATTATAATGCATGAACTTCTTTTGTGATTTACCGAGAGTGCATCAGAATCTGATTCAACCCAAGGAGATTTTTTGACGACCAACTTCAGGTTGGCAAATCCCTTGATAAAATAATAACCTATAATCTGGTTAGATATGACTCTGACTATACAACACATATACATACTACTACTGATGCAAAATGGCAGTCTATGCTATTATTCCTCTATATTCCTGACCCTTTTTATCCCTCTTTTTTTAGTATCCATCAACCAAACAAAAGAGGGAAAAAAAAGAAAGAAAGATGTGATTACACTTTAACACTAGGGTCCTCACTTTCTGTCGATTCCTTCAGAATTTCACCATCCTTTTGACCATTTTCCGCAGCATCAAAGCTCGCATGAACACTGTACAAAACATATACCAGCACTGCCACAGCCGAAAAGAATCCGAACCGAATATAGGACGGCCCATCTAGTGATCCCAACAAGAATATATTCAAGAAGATAGACATACATGGTATCCACGGCATCAAAGGCACACCCCAGAACTCCGGCTTATGAGCTTGCGGAACAACGTATCGGAAAATAAGCACCACCACAATGGCAACAACGACACATGCTGCCAACACAAAGGATTTCGCCGCGCCAGGAGGCATAAACTTCCAGATCAGAGTGAATATGACAGATGTTATGGAGAATAAGCACAAGAAGGATAATGTAGGCCGTGGATTTGTCGAACCGATTTTGACATATCTTCTGTATATAACAGCATTTGCAACCATGCAGAAGACGAAGAGTGTACCGATTGATACCAGGTTCAGGAGCACGTCTAAATCGGTGAAAAGTGCTATTACTGCAGTGAAAAATCCTGCAAAATATCGAAATCAATGTAAATCCATCCATGTCATGAGGATTAGGTTCATGTAGGTGGGTCGAAAAGGAGATAATGGAAGTTTTGCCACTTGGTACAATCAGAGAGATTTTGAACATATGAAGCAGGGCACATACAAGTCACAGCCTTATCGTCATCTAAATCCACAATTTAGATATCTCAACTAGAGCAGAAGTCATTTTCAATCCAATCAAGACCATAAGTCAATATCGCCAAATCTAGCAAATTGAGTGCTCAATAATATTTAACCATCATTAGTGATAAATCCACTATTAGTTATGCTTTCCATGTGCTCTTCTACTCTAAATCACTTGCCTAACTATGCCTACACACATCTATATAACCTGTAGCCAACAAAGTTCACCTAATTCCAGATTTTTCTTTGAAGCCTGCTAATTTTACTAGATAAGTGAAGTGAGGAGGACCCATGATGACCCACCCTGGAAGAATTGGGTCTCTTTTTATCCAATTTATTTGCATAGCAGATAATAAAATTAACAGGCAGAGAAAGACAAACCGAGAAAAGCAGAGGCGTTGACAGGAGTTGAAGTGGTAGGGTGGACCCTAGCGAACCAAGCAGGGACGACGCTGGACCGTCCGATGACACACATGTAACGAGCTTGTCCCAACATGGCCACCAACAGCGACGTCAGAATCCCAAAACTCGCCCCTAGTCCTATCACCTTTGAAACCCAATCCCACCCTCGTGATCCTCCAAAGGCAGCTGAAAATGGCGCCTCTGTATCAATCTGATCAAATCAAATCAAATTTGATTATAATTAATTTCATTCTCTTCTTTACAACGTTAAACAAATAATATCAATCAATTACCATATCATAAGGGAGCAACATTGACATTGAAGCGGCCATCAAACAGTAGAGAATGGTGACAAGGATAACAGAACCTGAGACTCCGATAGGGATATCCTTAACAGGGTTACGAACTTCCTCCGCCATGGTGGAGACAGCATCGTAGCCTATGTAGCTCATATAAACCAAAGCAGCTCCATTGAACACACCAACTGCACCATTCGGGAAGAATCCAGATGGATTTTGAGGGTTTGCTGGTTTTGTGAAGTTTTTCACATCTCCTCTCCAAAACCCCATTGTGATCACAAATGCTATGAATATTATGTGAACTATTGTAAGCACCATATTCAGCTTCGAACTCTCCCTTGTACTAACAAACAAACATCTATTAGATCAAACAACAATATAACATTTTTTGGTTTGTTCGATTTAAATCGCCTACCTGTAACAAATTACGACGGTTATGATTAAAACGACGGCCACGGCCACTAAGTCGATTTCGTTGAAGCCTTTCGGGAGGAACTGGACGGTGAATCGCCATTTGGAGGTGGAGACGCCGATCGCGGTGGCGAAATACGAGGTGAGACTTCTTGACACGGCGGCATTCGACAGCACGTAATCGGTTACGAGATTAGCGCCGGTCAAGAAGGCGGCGAACTCACCGAATGTGACACGGAGGTAGCTGAAGGCGCCACCGGCGACCGGCATGTCGACGGCGAACTCTGTGTAACAGAAAGCGGAGAGGAGAGCGCAGAGACCGGCAATGGCATAGGAAACGACGACGGCAGGGCCGGCATTGAGGCGGCTTGCTCTGCCGGTGGTGACGAAGACTCCTGCGCCGACCATGCCGCCGAGGCCGAGTCCGACGAGGTCGTACCAGGTGAGAGTCCTTCGGAGGTTTGACCCGGATTTTGCCCGGACACGACTCATTTCCTCTTGGGGAGTGGAGACTGAGAAGGCACGCGCAGTGAGTCGTGATGGGGTGTGAGCCAGGGCACGCATGTAGGACGACAGGGACGCTAGAGACGAAGAACCACCACCACCCTCCATTTCTGCTTTCGTTTCTATCAACGGACGGAGAAGGAGAAGTCGGAGAAGACGAAGGCTTTTGATTAATAAATAATAAATTGATTAAATATGAATTGGTTGAAAATGAATGTAATAAGACAAAAGGCTTCACACTTTTTCGTGCGTTATTAAATGTAGCAAAATTGTTTTGGATTACGAGTCATAAATAATTAATATTAAATACGCATAAAGAGATACTAGTTTCAATCTGTTTTTACAGGTACGAGTCTGAGTCTGAGCCTGTGCAACTTGCTTTTGACTTCCACACTATTTATTTTCCGTTTTTGACACATATTACTATGTTTTGTGAATGACGTGTTAATAGGCGGAAAAGCACCTTTGCAATCTACAATAATTGCAATCTGTGTTGTTTGTTCAGTTGGTTACTCCTGTTTATAAGCCATGTTTTGAGTGCCTCTTAGTGCATCTGAGTGAGTGATTATCACTGGCTATTGGAGAATCACTTAGCTCCCGATCTAATAACGGCGGAATAACTATTTTCCATGAATATTTCTGTAGTTATGTAGTTACAATGGAAGATTCGATTAACTGTTGAAGTAATCTTCCACAGACAATAACTATTTCAAAAGAATATTAATATTTAATGTGTCATCATTTCAAATGAATAATAATATTTGCGGAGTATATTATTAAAGTTTAATATAATTACTATACATCAGTATCTCAACCGCTTATATACGGTGGATATCATCCAACGCTGGTATAACGATGAGTTTTAGTACCGGATAATAATATTTGGCTCGCGCCATCTATTTTTCAAAGAGTTTTGTTATATATTTGGATAATATATCCGATTTTGACGGGTTTAATATGATATTTTTTATAATAAAAAAATTGACATTTAATAAAGAATGATATCATAGCGGTAAGTACAGACCGATTAGTAAGTGGTCTTTTTCTCGATACATTTACGTATATTATTATTGTATTTTATTTCGTATTTATTTCCAAAGTTGATAATATAGTCACCATTAAAGATTTAAGACGTATCTCCTTGTTGAATGTTTTTTACAAGATCATGCCTCAAGCGCTCCTACTACATATAATTTCTAAAAACCAATCTGCTCCATCAAAGATAGACTAATCACATATAATGTACTAGTAGCCTTTGAGCTAATTCAGCATATGAAAAATCGTACAGATAGAGCAGGTGTAGATGTCAGTCTAAAAATCGAATCAGTAAAGCATATGATAAAATTGATTGAGGTTTCCTTGATGAGATGATGGTGGCACTAGGTTTTAATCAACAATAGATTGGCATGATTATGATATGCGTCCGTAGTGTCAGTAGCAATGAGATTAGTCCCATTGTATCGACTCGCTGGGTTATGCCAGGGCAATCAACTATCTTAGTATTTTCATGTATTATGTGCAGAGGATTTATTTACCTTGCTCATTAATGCAGAACGCCACAACTTGATCACACTTGTGTCTATTAGAAATCGTTGCTCATTTGTTTCTCATTTATTATTCGCAAATGATTCATTTCTATTCTTTAAAGCTACTGAACCATAATGTCATGTTGTATGACATATGTTACGGGTTTATGAACAAGCTTTCGGCCAAATAGTTAATTTTCAAAAATCTGGAAATCTTTTATAACTCTAACATATTCGTAGTTCAGAAGGTTATTTTTCAAATATGCTTGAGGGCATAATCCGCTCAATCATAGTCGATATTTAGGATTACCTTCAATAGTAGGTAGTAATAAAAAAAAGCCATATTTGCTTTTATTCTTGATAATATATGGACTCGCATTCGAAATTGAAAAAAAAAAGTTCTTATCCACGACAAGCAAAGAGATTTTATTAAAAGTTGTAGTGTAAACAATTTTGGCTGATTGCATGAGCATTTTCTTCTTCTGTTAACCTAATGTGATGAATTGCAACGAATGATGAATTCCTTTTTGTGGGGTTCAAAGGATGATGAGAGATAGAAAATTCATTCATTGCGTTGGGATTGAATATGTGAAAAGAAGTCTAATGATGGATTGGGTATCAAGAATATAAGATGTTTTAATCTTGCGATGTTTACTAAATAGGGTTGGCGACTTATGAAATCTCCGAACAAACTTATTAATCGCATATACAAAGGTAGGTATTTTCTAAATGGCAGATTTCTTTCAGCCAACTTAGCCCACAATCCGAATTTCACATGGCGGGGTATTCATCAAACTTCTTCCATCCTAGAGGAAGGCCTGAGATGATGCGTTGGTACCGAATCCAATATTAGTGTTTGGGGAGATTCATGGATGCCCGGTGACTATGGTTATAAAGTTAAAAATGCATCCAATGCGTAGCGGCCGGCTCTGCATCCTGATCCGCCTATCCATTGGATGTTGTTCCACTTATAATGGCGGGGGCTTGCTTTTACAATTTTATATATCAACTAATACTACCTATACAATTTCAACTACATTGATAAATAAAAGAAAGTGAACACAAAATCATAAGATAATAAAACTAAACTACACACACCTATGACAGAGCAATGGTAAAATTACTTCCAAAATTATTCAACACCAAACTAATAGATAAATTAAAGACAAAGATCAACTTCATTTATTAACACTAAACATCTAGCAACATATGAATATAGATCAAAGACTAGTGAATACATATTGTATATAAAAATAAATTACAAAAACTTGCAACAAATCAGAGTAACATCAAATTATGTTATTACGTTAACCACTTACCAAACTAATGGTCGATAACCACTTACCAAGCTAATGGACGAATTCAAGACAAAAATTAGTTATCTTTATTAACCCTAAAAAAAATAGCAACCTAAAAAATACACATAATTGGAATCCATCCATCCATTGAATACAACCATAGAATGTATAAACCATCAAATCAAATATACAAACATAATGTAATGTCCATAACTAGAGCTTAGAAATTTTTGACTATATTATTATTTAAAATTTTGACTTTTACAAAATTTACTTTTCGAGACTTCCATATCGGAATAAATCCAAAATTCACTCTAAAGGTAAAATAGTAATTAAATACTACATTCGAAAGATAGAGTCAATTTTGGTTATAAAAAATAATTTCGAAATGATTTTTGTAAAATCGAGTCGATTTTGAGAGGATTCGGTTTTTATTGAAATAAACATGACTTTTCAAATTAAACATAATTTTGATGGTATAATTATATTTTTTAAAGTCGAAAAATATTTTCAAAAGCGAAAATAGGAGTGGAGCAGGATTTCGGGTTAAGTTGGATGAATGTATATGGGCTTGGGTATTGATGGGCTCTATAGGATGATCTAAGCCTAAAACCCTTTTGGCCCATCACACCACCAACAAAACCATCCAACCTCACTCAATTCACACTCATTCTCCTCTCATCTTCACCAAATCACATTTTCTCTTCTCTTCACTCTTAAACCTTAAATTTTTCATTAATCATCCACAACCACCAAGACACACCTCATTGAACCTCTCAACCACCATCCTCAACATCATTTAAAGCTCTTACAAGTGGTTTCAAGTTATTTTTTTCTCTATTTGTTTTTGTAAGCTTTAAAAGCTCTTTAATGACACTTTTGGTTTTTGAAATTTTAATTTGCATTGATGGCATGATTAGGGTTCTTAGAAGTTTTATAACACTTCCGGATAGTTGGTCTTGTTGATTGTGGTCCCTATTTGTGTTTTTGATATAAAACTCTAAGAGCTAGATTTTTGACTTTGGATGAAATTGTGCTATTATTGATTTGTGTTGATATAGTTCACTTAAAAATGAATGTTTGATGGCCATGGAAGCCTTTGAGCATTAGATAATTGAGTATTTGATGTAAATTTTTTATATGAACTCATTTGCATCTTGCATGTTTTGGCAAGGATATATAATGTACATGTTCGCCTTTATGGCTATTATGCGCATAAATTGATATTTGGGTACAATTGTTAAATTATTATCTATGGTACTACTCGAACCTTGGTAATAATGTATAGAAAATAATCATTCTTGTTTGGTCACTTAAAAATGAATATCTATGTTCTTAACTTGACCTAGGTGAATGTATTGGCATGCCATAGGGAACTAGAAGTATACTTTAATACATGAAAATGTGAACTTGACTTGAAGTGCCGCTTATTTAGAGCGACGTTCCTCCCTAGATACGACGGTATCAGCCCGATCCTTTTGGATCCCCTGTTTGGTCTTTGAACCCATATATATGTATTTGACTAATTTTCGGATCCCCTGGGATTTCGACCCGTTTTCCCTATAAGAGTTAAGTTTAAGCACAAATAAAGTAAAATATGGCATTTGTGTGATTTTTATGCTTGAAATGGTTTGATGATGGCTAAAGGTTGGTAAATGATTGCTTGATGTGGATGAAATGCACTATAAAAACCTTAGACGGTAAGTAAACGGAATAAAGAAACCAATGGAACAATCACAAAGATGGTAAAATGAAATTCTGCTGTCTTTTGGTCTATTTTTCAAGTCTGTGAATCCTGGTTGATGGCATGGAAAGTGAGTCAGAACAGGAAGAAAACGATCAAATCCATTACGGTACCACTTTTCGCGGCTTGGTAAAGTGACCAGGGCGCCAGTAAGTCTCTATACCACTTTTGGCAGCCTAACAAGTGACAAGCGGTTTGGTCACTTAGACTAGGGAGCGAGCTAGTGCGTCAAGGAGGTTTTCGTACCATTTTCTGTGGCTTGGGAGGTGGCATGGTCACTTAGACCAGCGTGCCAACTAGGGCGCCAAGAGGGTTTCAGTACCAATTTTGTGGCCTAGTCAGCGGCCTGGTCAAGAACCAGGGCGCCTGAGAGGCTTCTACCATTTTTAGCGGTCTAGTCAAGAAACTGACGACCTAGTAAAGGTGACCAGGGCGCGGGTGGACCATTTTGCCTTTTAATTTTTTTTAATCCTCTTCGAACGTGGTTGGTTATGTGATAACGTTTGAGATGTTAGGTTGCATTTGTGTGCTCACTTTGCTACCAAAAGAAGCATTATTGTATGTGTTTGTTTGAGTATGAAGGTGTTAACTAGGCATCGATAGCCTTTCTTGTTTGTTTTCTTTTCGACACGAATATGTGTCCAGGTAGATTGAGCAAGCATTAGAGGTTTGAGTTAGAATCCCCACTTGGAGCATTCATCACTTAGTATTGACTTCACCTCAAACATTTTGTATATGCTTTTGTTAAAGTAATTCCTTTATTATTCTTTTGTCAACTTGCCCACTTGACCTGGTGGCAAGTTTAACACTAAGCTCAGTATCGTGTGGTTAGGGATGGAAATAGACCAGGCCAGGCTAGGCTTTTGGTTAAATAGGCCCGGCCTGTATTCTAATAATTTGACCTGAGTCTGGCCTACAAGCCTATGATAGACTTGATTTATAGGCCTGACCTGATCTGTTAAAAAGCATGTTAGGCCTGAAAACCTGTTTAAAAGCCTATAAATAACTAGTAATATTTATAAATAAAGTTTGGGCTTTATATTTATAAATAAAATATTGGGTTTTAAACTTATAAACAAACATGCGAATATATTTAATAAATAAAAGTACATATAAATAATATATGGGTCGACCTATTAAGTTATGAAGGCTTTTACCATAGCCTGAGTCTGGCCTATTTAATTAAATAGACTTTTGAAAAAGCTTGAATCTGACCTATTTATTAAATAGGCTAGGCTAGGCCTTATATAGGCCAGGCTGTAGGCCCCTGAAAGGCCGCCTGGCCTATTCCCACCCCTATGTGTGGTGATCCAAGTTTGGTGTTATTTGATGATTTTATATGTAAACTTTATTAAATGATTCTCAAGTAGTGGTTTATTTAAAAGCATTTATTTACCTCTTGGGACATAAATGTTGTTTTTTTTTTTTTGAAATTCAAACGTCAAACTTTACTAATATCATAAAAGGTTACATTCGACTGTATTAAACGGAATTTTCCTTTCGAAAGAGAAAAATAGGATAACAACTAAATAATCCAGCTTCGAAATAAACTACAACCAATACAAATATGATATCATCTAACACCACATTCGTAGATATCTTCTCTACATCGATGAGTAGAGGACGGGCGTTGTAGAGCATGAGAACCCCAATCCGATGCAGCTACGCTTGACGTGAACGAGTAGAAAACGAAAGTCGAAACCTCCACGAAACCGTAAACGATTCGAGAGGAACAAAAGCCCTTCCAGATCCAGCCGTCCGGTGACCACAAGCCTCCATGTTGCTGCTCTGTGAAAGGAAGTCTACCTCAACCCAAAGGAAGAGGAAATCTACCTCACAAAGGAGGATAAACTAATACAACTACAAATAAAAAGAGAGAGTAAAGAAAAGATGGGATGAAGGAAACCCGCTGGAGAAGGGAAGAGGAGCACCCTCCTCCGGCAGGGAACAAAGGCGGCGTTTGTTTAGGATTTGTTTAGAGAGAATGGGGAGCGACGCTTAGGGTGTAAAATTGAAGTAGAGTTTTTGACATAAATGTTGTTATAAGTATATGATATATGTACGTGAATGTATACGCATGAGTTGATGGTGCTTTGGTGTCCGTGCCTCGGGTCCTCCGCAGCTGGGGTCGGACGCTACACATAAACTTACATATTGTTTACCTTCTAAAAAAAAATACTGGAGGAGGAGTAGTAGGAGTGGCGTATATCAGCGAGATTAGGAGTAGGAAGCGAAGTCAAATATGGAGGCGGTGGAGCAGTGGTGGATGTTGATAAGATTGAATAATGATGACCTAGAGGAGGTGGAGTGGTGATGATGATTTGGAAAATGAGGAGCGATGGAGTGTGCGAGATTGAAGAATGATGATTTTAATCTTTTTACGAATTATTATTTTAATTAATTTGATACTTATTGTGGTGCTTTTTTAAAATTATTTTAGTAATTAATTGTATTTAGAGATAAGATGGAGGAGTGAGGATGATTCTGATCTTTTTATGAATTATTAATTTAACATAATTTGATTATATTTAGAAATAAAATAAGGTAGTGTTTAGAAATAAAATAAGGTAGTGAGAATGATTTGGATGATGAGGAGCGATGGAATGGAATGTACGATATTGAAGAATGGTAATTTGGAACATTTTCACATCTGTATTGAACTTGAGAAATCTCTCTATATTGAATTTATTATATTATTTTTAATTCAATAAACTATATTAAATGATTTATAAATATCCTTGCGAAGCGTGGGAGAAGGTCTAACCGCGGTTACAAACTCAAATTGAAAACTTTAAAAAACCTCGGCAAATTATACATGGAGGTGTTGTGTGTTTGATTACATGAAAACCTTGTCCAGACACACAACCAAAATCCATATCAGACAGTCTCTTCATTACGACAATTTGCATGCACTCTTGCAGGTATGTGCAAGAGAGAGAGCAACTCTTCAAAGCAAAGCTTGCCACGGGAAAATTACTCTTATTGGGCTAAGAGCTGATGGTTTATCGTCAAATATTTTAATCAACGTTTACTCGAAATGTGGCCTCGTGGATTACGCTCGCAAGGTATTCGACAAAATGCCTCATCGAAGTGTTGTTTCATGGAACACCATGATAGGATCGTATATAAGAACAGGAAAAAACCATGAAGCTCTTACTCTTTTTAGGAATATGCAAAGAGAAGGAGACGCCCCTTTCACTGAATTCACCATTTCAAGTGTTCTTTGCGCCTGCTCTGCCAATGCTGATCTGTTTGAGTGTAAACAACTTCATGGTCTTGCCCTCAAAGCTGGTATGCTTTGGAATGTATTTGTCGGAACTGCATTGATTGATGTTTACGCGAAATGTGGTTCAGTAAAGGATGCAAGTATGGTTTTTGAGTGTATGCCAGAGAAGAATGATGTCACTTGGAGTTGCATGGTGGCTGGTTTTGTGCAAAATGAGCGTTATGAGGAGGCTTTGTTGCTGTTTCGTGGAGCTCAAATTATGGGGTTGGAGCATAACCAGTTTACTGTTTCTTCTGTTATTTCTGCTTGTGCTGGTCTGGCAGCTTTGATTGAAGGGAAACAGTTACATGCTGTTATGTGTAGAACTGGGTTTGGTTCAAACTTATTTGTGGTTGCCTCTCTTGTTGACATGTATGCAAAGTGTGGTAGTATAAGAGAGGCTTATATCTTGTTTTCTAGGGCGGAAGAGAAAAACATTGTGTTGTGGAATGTGATGATTTCTGGGTTTGCCAAGCATGCATGTTCGGTCGAGGTAATGATTTTATTTGAGAAAATGCAGCAAACCGGGTTGCTTCCAAATGAGTTTACATATATTTCTTTGTTATCGGCTTGCAGTCATCTTGGTATGGTTAAAAAGGGGAAGAGTTATTTTAACCTCATGAAACAGCATAATATTTTACCCAACGTGAGGCACTATTCATGCATGGTTGATATTCTTGGTCGGGCTGGGCTGATTGGTGAAGCTCATGACTTAATAATGAAGATGCCAATGGATGCTACTGCATCCATGTGGGGTTCACTTTTGGCCTCTTGCAGGAACTATGGTAATCTTGAACATGCTGAGATTGCAGCTAAGCAGTTGTTTGAGATAGAACCAGATAATGCTGGAAACCATGTTTTGCTGTCAAACATATATGCAGCAAAGCGAAAGTGGGATGCAGCTGCGAGGACTAGAAAACTTCTAAAAGATTGTGAGGTGAAAAAGGATAAAGGTAAGAGCTGGATCGAAATAAAGGACAAAGTTCATATATTTATGGTGGGGGAGAGAAGTCACCCTAGAACTGCTGAGATTTACGCAAAGCTGGAGAAGCTAATGGAAGATATGAAGGACATGGGTTATGAGCCGATGACGAAGCATGAGCTTCATGATGTGGAAGAGCACAGAAAACAGGAACTTCTGAAGCACCACAGTGAGAAGTTGGCTCTAATGTTTGGGCTCATGTGTTTACCTGCAGGGGCACCCATCAGGATTTTGAAAAATCTCAGAATCTGCGGGGACTGCCATTGTTTTATGAAGATTGCTTCGAAATTCACAGGTAGGGAAATCATTGTGCGGGATGTATCACGGTTTCACCATTTTAGAAATGGGTATTGTTCTTGTGGGGACTTCTGGTGAATGTTATCTGAAACCTAGATTAATCAGAGTTGGTGGGCTTCACTATTATTAGCAATGCTCATTGTCCTCTTCTCTGCAGCATATTTCTCCAAGAAGACCAAGTTTAGCTCATCCAAAATCAGAAAGCTCACAAGAGTATTGGCCTTAAACCAATCTACTGATTTCTGTTCTGAAAATCAAACACATAAACATTATTAGACTATACTCATCACAAATTCGTGAATCACTGTTTGTATATAACATACCGAGAAGATGGTGACACCATTGCATTGTAATCATAATAACCAATCAGATCCACCGATCGTAGGCAATCTTCTCATTCGAATCCAGCTGAGCTGTAGGGAGGGGCAATTATGTAATTTTGAAAATATAAAAATAATATCCTCCGCAAGCCCTTCTCCTCGTTTCCATTCAGCAGCCGAAACACTGCCGTCCTCACCACTCCGACGGGTTAGTGGATGTCAATTCGTCGCATCGCTGCGTTTTTATTTATTTATTTATTTTACTTGTTTACTTAGCTTACATGAACGGTTAGGTCGATGTCAGGTAGTTCCCCTGCAGTGTTAAGGCTATGGAGGCCAGCTGCTCAGCGAAATCTGAGGAATCAATGGTCGAAACTCGCCTCCCTTCGTCACCAATGGCTCTCTGCTTCTTCAACTGCCAGGTCCCATGCTACTTCACTGGTCAACTCCTTTTTGTCTCTTACCTACATCTCATCAATGGAACTAGGTGTTCTTCACCATATTCCACATATTCGAAACAAGGCTTCTCACAAATTGCGTAACCAACTGGTAACTACTTTTGTATTAAGGCTCTTTTCGGTTTGATAGAATAGTGCTTGCAATACTAAGGACAATTAATCTAATGACTTAATCAAAGATGGTTATCAGACATATTCTGTATTACTTTGAAATTGAGTCTACTGATGCTGGATTGTCGTTGATAAATCTCTCTAGTTAAACATTTTAATGTCTATTGCATTCAGAAGTTGAGTGAATAGCTCTCAGATAAAAGTGGCAATAGAATTGATTGAGGGGCTTAACTTTGTCATCTGAATATTTATATTATAGTTCTAATTTCAGGAGCAGCATCGGAGCAAACTCCTATCATCTTATAAGGATATGGTATGCTTCCCTTCATCTGGTTTAAGCTGTGTTTAGCATAATTTTTTATGGTAGCATTTTGATTAGTTTTGAACTTTTAGTATTGAAATAGAAAAATGATTATTCCATCCTTACAATTTGTGTATAAGATGGATAGTACTAGTATACAGTTTTGATATTATCTGAATGACATTTACAGGTGGATGTGGTTAATGACATGGTCAAAATTAGCAGATCCATGAGGTGCTTTCTAAAAGGACCTAGCAGTAGTCCACTTGTGCAATTTTCTAGTATTTCAGAGGATACCGAAGACACAGGCGATGGTGGAGGAGTACCTGTCTTTGCATTTATGTCCATCACATTATTTGGTATTTTCTCACCTCTTATAGATTTGATTTAGATTTAATTTAAGTGAGTTCTTAAACTTGAAGTATTTTTTTGATGTATCTGATATGTTGATGCTTATTTTCTTAAGATATGCTTAAAAGGATTTAAACCAATGTACTCCCTACCACACCTGTACATTGACATCAAGTGCTAATGGAGACATTTTTCAAACTCTTAGAATTAGGAAACTATGGTGATAGCTCTATGTAGGAATATTATCTCAGCAAAACTCTGGTTCTTTTGTTGATTTTACTCTTCTAATGGCTTCAGAGAAATTAGCTGAGGAGCTTGTTGAGATGTTCAAATTCGAATTAAATTTGAAGGTAAATAACTTTGTATTTGTTAGTTCTATATTCATTTTTGTAATCTTACATTGGAAGCTTTACAAATTAGGTTTCAGATTTTGAGATTTTTTCTTTTCTTAAATTTTAATTTTTATTGTTATTATTTTTGTGTATATATATATATACATAAATCTGTCCATGGTTTTCTTGCCTCTGAAATTGTTGTTTGGTTTATGCAGCGGTTAATTGTGATGGAGTTGATCTCCATTAGTAGTGAAGCATCAGAAGCTCATGAAACTTACTGGTCAAATGAGGTTTATCCGGGTGAACTAGATTGTCTTAGAACTTGCAACTTGTTTGAAACTTATGAACAGGTTACCTCAAGATTGAAGGATTTGAACTCTAATACCAGTCAACCAAACAAGGAACCGAACAAGGAAATGTTACAGGTACATAGTTCATCTTGATATTTATCTAGAATATGGAATTAGTAATATAATCTTTCAGGAAATAGGGAAAGAAAATATATATTTTCTCTCTTAAGGGTTCACTGTACATATGCGATTTTGAAGTACCATGGTGTTTTATGAGAAAGACCAGCTTTTTTTTTTCTTTTTTTTTTTTCTGTCTTTCCAAACTAGTCTTTTCCGCATATCTCGGGTTGAGTGTTAATGTATGGAACTCATTAATATTCCTTTATCATAGAAGATATAAGTTTGTTTTCTTGTGGTCTTACTGCAGATTTATATAACAGCTTGGCTTGCAGAAGTTAACATAGATACTCATAGGTACGATGAGTGTAAAGAATACCAAGTGAATATAGCTGCCATGGTTTTTGAGCTTTTCTGTTTTTGCAGGGTGAATGAGATATTCAATGAAGTTGGGGAGGAAATGCATGTAAGCCTTTTGTAAGAATCAACTGTGTAATCCTTAAGGGGGGAATGCTGTTTTTGCACAAGTTTTATAAAGATATTGAGCTTGTATATAATCTTACGGGAGGTAGGTCTTGAATCTTTGTATAATACTATAATGATGGTTTCATGTTACTATATTGGATTTTTAGATCATACTTAAAGCCGGTGTACTATGATTTACAATTTTCATAAATTACATAAGCTAGATTGCATTCCCAGAAAATGCTTTCAAAAACAGCTCTTCCTGATTTATGTACATTCCGTCAGAACTGCTATAAAAATTGATATTCCCTAGTCTGAATATTAGAATGGTCTGCCGTTGAAATCAGCAACATCTTCATCGTCTTCTGTTTCCCCAGAAGCAGAAAAATATAGGTCGTCAGGATCAGGCTCATCGTCAGAATCAAGAGACTGGAGTGCATTCCAGTCTGGTGGGAAGGTCTTCTGTAAAGCTTCTGTGAGTTCTCCACCTGTTCTCTCGATCTTCCGTAAACATCTTGACCAGTGAACAGCAGTTCCCATATCCACTGTCAACCCAGATTCTACCATCTCTTTACAAATAGAGAGTGCTCCTGAATAAATATAAGCTTCAGCAACAGTAGCTCTTGACAGCAGCGATGTCATCAGGCAATGGTACACTGCTTTGTCTGGCTTCAAACCTGCCAGTTTCATCTCTTCAAAGCACCTCAATGCCTTTTCTGGAAGAGATGCCCTTGCCCATCCATGAATCAATGTGGTATAGGTTTTAACATTTGGCTTCAGTCCTATAAATTCCATTTCTTGTATCGTTTTTGTTGCTCTCTGGACAAAAACACACACCTTGAGTTAGAACCTAAAATGCCTAGAGAACATAAAAAGTATGTCTAAAGGAAAACACCGAACAAAAACAGGGCAAGAAGATTCTGGGCATGCAAAATGATAGAAAACAACATTCTATTATATCTAGTGTGGACGAAAACAACAGGCAAAAATCCTTAAGATGAGTTCCAAGTTGAAATTGCAAAAACTACGACTTTAAATACTATTTACTCTCACAATTGGGAAGAGAACAATGAGGCAAACAATACAACTACAGTATCAGTACTAATGATAGTAGCTAGTAGCTAGGATTACAAAGAGCAATACCATTTCAAATAGGTTAATCTATTATCAACTTTAACTTTCTTGTTCCTACTGCTTGTGTTATTCAATCAAAGCTCTAGTTGGCAAGTTGCCCAACCAGTTGAATGAATAAATTGTTGCCCATGTTACCTTCATGGCTCAACAATTGCTCCATAATTCAAATATGTGCCCTTAATACAATGTAATTAAAGTTTGAGAGGATTTAACTCATAAGGATCTAGCTTCAGAAAAAACCAACATATTGCGCCTGCTAAATAAGCTGAATTCATTAATTAGAAAACTACCTGCATGTCTCCGGCCTTGCAACATGCATTTATGAAAGATGTGTAAGTATGGATATCAGGTTGAACCCCTTCTTGTTTCATTTGTTGCATCAAGTCAGCAGCTTCCCAAACATCACCTCGTCGAGCCCATCTGGAGGAGGATAATACAACAAGATTTATTTCCAAATCCTTATCTAAATGCAGCGGTAAAATCATTCATGGTCTACTTCTTAGTGTCCTATTGTAAGATGAAATTACAACAGGGATAAAATAATTAAGCTTAGAATATTTTCAATGAAGTAGCAGCTGGTAATTAAAAAACAAGAAAAGAAGGTCGAGATCCAAAGAAAAAGTAAACAAGATCCAAAGAACAAGATAAGCAGACTATTGATATTGATATTGAATTGCAACATTCAATACATAAGTAATTCTTACCCATCAATTAATATGTTGTAAACAAAGGTGTTCCTTGGAATGTTTTGAGCCTTCATTTCTTTTGTGACTACTAAAGCACTTTGCATTCTGCCTGATTTACAGCAGGCCTTGAGTAATGCCTCATAGGTGTATACATCAAGCTCCAAACCCTCATTTCTCAAGTTAGAAAAATATTCAAATGCCTTTCCAGTATCACCCAATGATGCATATCCATGCATGATAGTAGTGTATGTGTGCTCATTTGGACTTATTCCTGCCAGAGTCATCTCATCCAAAATTTCAACAGCCTTCTCCATCTAAATGAGAGACAACAAAATCAAATAGAGTCAATGAGGGGAAATTCAAAGTTCTGTGAGCATTCTTATGCAACATCTGCCAGGCTTTGGTAAACTTTGTTTTGAAGTAAGAACTGGAAAGTCACCTAACTATTCCTTAACTAGGAGACCTAAATAATACCTTAAGAATATAATTTGACGCAGTTTTGACAAGCAAGGCGCATCAGTAAAACATTTTTTTTTGACTGATAGGTTAGGAGTTGAGTCTTTGAAAACATTTATTTGAAATTAAGTTGAAAGAAGACTTGTGTACTTGAACCCCCTCACGTGATCCCAGAAAGTTAGGAGCCTACTAAACAGGTGAGTGTCCCTTTCTATTTTTGAAACTTCTAGTATCATTTCCGAGTAAAAACTATGACATTTAAGTTGGAAAGCAACAAGTTGATCAGCAATTCATGTGGGAAGTCACTCAAAACAAAAGGTAGCACTATAATACTCTAGAAATTTTCTGGGAGCTAGCCATGCCAGCAAGATCATCCTAGAGTTCTTTGCGAAGGTGGCTCAGGAAATGAACGATAATGTGAGCAGGAGGCTCTAAGAACTGTGAAGTACGCAATGAAACTTATTTAACATTTGCTTCCCCAAAGATGAAGGTGACGAGGATTGGTCATGACATAATAATAATTCAGGCAAGCAAGACAGAAGAAAAGCAAGAAAGATAGGAAGCTTGATAGTCACATCAATTTTTCAACCTAAAAGAGGTCATGCTATCTGACTGCTAAGTGCTAACAGTGTCTCCCAGGCTCCTAGATTCCTGTGGCAGGCCTCGTGCTAGCAACAAAGTGTTTTTATCAACGTGATTACATTTAATGTGGTATTAGGAAGATCCCAATTATTTGGTACTAAAGCTTACCTGACGCTTCTCAACAAGACCAAGAATCAAAGCGTTGAATGTATGAACAGTTGGAATGCATCCACCCATCCTCATCATATCGAAAATCTCCAAAGCTCTTTTAATTTCCCCAGATCTAGCAAAACCATGTATGATTGGCAAAAATGTACGTGTGGTAGGTCTATGCCTTTCCTTTTGCATCTCCTTGACAACATGAATGGCTCGATCCATGTTACCCATCCCACAGAATGCTCTGATTATGTTATTATAGAGCACTACATCAGGCTTCAAACCATCTTTAACAACATCCTCAAAAATAGCAAAAGCATTGGCCCAATCTTTCAACTTTAAGAATCCATTGATTAACATAGAGTAAGTCTTCATGTTATGCTTTATACCAGCTGATTTCATTATTCTGCTCACCTCCAATGCTTTAGAAACTTTTCCATTCTAAAAATAAGCATAAATAACTATCAATTTTTTGAGATCAAAATATTTCCACACACATATACATGGATATACAATTTTCATAGGTTCACAGCTGGAATCTGTAAAAATTGCAACTACAATCATGTAATAAATTTTCCTAATTGACAATAAGTGACATTAAGCAGCATGCATAGTAAACTTAGAAGATTTATCAGCATAGAAAATGATAAACAAAAAATCACATAGAAAGATATCTGAAAATGTAAGCAGCATATTTGAACATAATGAGCACTGTTTCATTCTTACGTTTTCCGGGAGAATCAGCGGTGTCACATGAGTTACTTACTAAATTTGTAGCTTTCATATGATACTGAAATTGTTTGGTGCAGATGAGAAGTTGGTTAAGTGTGGAGCTTGGAGTAAATTATATTTGGATTAATCTTTTCTATTTTTTTTTAAATCAACATTTAAGTTTTGACATGAAATTTGATTCAGGTTGTAAAGTATTGTCGTAATAATTAGATAGAATTCCTTCTAAATTAAATATATTTAATAATAATAATATTTTTAAATTTGAAATTATAAATTAATACTGTATAAAAATATATTATAATAATAATAATAATAAAAGAATCTCAACCACAAATAAAACAAAAAGATATCAAAACACTATGGAAGAAACCTCACAAGCCAAGTCCGATAAAAATTACTAATATACATTTTTGTCTAAAATTGTCTTCATCACCCCACCGCATAAGAATTGTCGTCTTTATTGCTTTTCAAAACAAAAATTCGTAAACTTTTGAGCAAATTCTTGATTGTGGACAGAGGAAGTACTAGTTGGATGACCTAGTTCGATATCATAATCTTTGGATAGGTTATTTTGATGGAGAATTATTGTTCTTTCATAACACAAGAAAGCCAATATGAAGATAGAGAAAAAGATTATTTGGGGAACAATAATTCTTAGCTGGCTTGTTGTTCTCGCACAACCAAGAGCTAATAAGAGAATCCACACAAAGATTATTTCCCAAAGACTTACTTTTTGCTGGGCATTAGAAATAAGCATGATCTCTTCTCTCGGTGTGAGCCTATCTAATTTTGATTTGAGTGAATATTCTGAGTAACCAAGTAATATATAGAGAAGAATGTAAAAGAATGTAAAAGCTTATAACTACTCCTATTAAAAGTAGGTAATATTGAGTTTGTAAACTAATAAATTTTATTCCTACTAGATAAGGATGAAAAATAAAAAGTTTTATTTATATAATCAGGTTATTATAAAATTTTCTTTTTTATATAGTGGAACAAGTTAAAATGGGATAGGATTTAGGGTTTATACATGTGTTAAGGAAAAGAAAATCTAATAAAAAAAGAAAAGAAAGAAATTTAATTGAATTAAAACTTTAAATGAGAGTAGGATTTTATAAAAGTTTATGACCACTCCTATTAAAAGTAGGTAACTTTTGAGTTAGAAAACTAATAAATTTTATTTCTATAAGGGTGAAGAATTATATTTATATAGTCAGATTATTATTAGTTTTTTTCTTTTCCAAAAATTAGTGGAACAAATTAGAAAGAGATAGGATTTAGGACTTGTACATGTGTTAAAGGAAAAGAAAATCTAATCAAATTAATGATATTCATAGAAATTTAATTGAATTAAAACTTTAAAGGAGAGTAGAATTTTATAAAAGTTTATGATCACTCCTATTAACAGTAGGTAATATGAGTTGGAAACTAATAAATTTTATTCTTACAATGATGAAGAATAAAAAATTTTGTTTATATAACCAAATTATATTTATTTTTTCTTTTTCTTTTTCATAAATTAGTGGAACAAATTAGAATAGGATAGGATTTAGGGTTTATATAAATATTAAGGAAAAGAAAATCTAATGAAATTTATAGAAATTCAATTGAATTAAAACTTTAAATGGGAGTAGGATTTTGTATTTAGAAAAATAAATTCTTATCAATAAAATTATATATTAATTGTTGTATAAATAGGATGACATGTATAGTTGAAAAAAAAAAAAAAACTATTTTTAAAAAATAATATCCAATACTATCAACTATAATCTTTTTTAATAGATTCATTTAGTTTGGCAATTTTTGTATGTCTGCATTTTTCCTTATTGACTACAATCATGTAATAAATTTTCCTAATTGACAATAAGCGGCATTAAGCAGCATGCATAATAAACTTAGAATATTTATCAGCATAGAAAATAGGGTGGTTCTGATAAACAAAAGATCAAATAGAAAGATAAAAGAGAAAATGTAAGCAGCATATATGAACATAATGTGCACTGTTTCATTGTTATGTTTAAAGTTTCAGTGTTCATTCTAACTAGCTAAAACTCTAACATGACCATAACATTGCAAATGTATGCAACATGATTAATAAATCTCAACTACACTCTGAAAATCCAAGAAACTCATAGAAAACATTAGCCAAATTAATACTAGGATAGATTTCTTGTAATTCAAGCACTAGAATTACAATATAGATTTGAGAGATTTCAAGTCTCCACCCTAAGATTCACTCAAACAACAAATTATTACTCCTTATTTACACTCCCAACCTAATTACTCAAAACAACCAACAATTGTTAGTCTAACAACCTAATTACTCTTCCATCATTCTCAAAAACCAGGTCTAACACTGTGCTAATGAGGTAATTGAAAAAACATTAGCTGACATCCTATTAATTAATGCTCAAGGTAGAAAAACATTCAAACTACCAGCCAACAACTCCTTTGGCCCATATTATATTCTATAAATACTACGATACAGGTACAAGCATGGTTCTTTTCTAGTTTCAGCAATTACCTTTGAGTACAGATTAATGAGACACCCATAACTGATAACAGAAGGCGTAAATCCACATTCCTAGAAGAAATCAACAATGATAGTCAGTACAGTATAGAAGACAGAAGATCAATAAGTGGGGTAAATATAGTAAATAAAGCAAATTTGGCATGAGTGCAGTGACAGATACATTCCCTTCCAGCCACTCTTGATACAAGTTATCAAATATTAAGTTTAATTAATCAAATTGTAGTGGTGGTAACAGATCCCAAGTCCAACAGAGCTTAGGTGACTACAGAGAAAAGATCTGGAAAATGTTGAATGTAAACGTTTCAGCATACTTTTTAGGAATCAAACATGATACATTGTATAATATCTCGTACTTTAAAATTAGGGGGGAAAAAAAAGTCCCATTATTGTTTCTCGGACAAGAGGACTCCATATCTAAACAGATTATGATTCCAAGATTAGTAATAAATTAACTTCCACAGTTGCACTATAACCAGCTTCAGGATACTTCCTAGAGTAGAAATGGTTTCAAATGAGGGATAAATTAATTTGCAAGAGCCATAAAAGGCATAGTAATTTCAACTTGCCAAATACTTCCATGGGTTAAGCTTTTGTCAAATTTAGTGCTAAAGAGAACAAAGAACCATCATTCAGAATCACATGGTTCTTCTGCTTCTCTTGTAACTATGAGATTTTTCAAAAAGCACTAAACAATCAAACAATTAAACAAAATTCAAGCATAGAGCACTCATAAGAAATTACTAAAGCAGATAGATACTATAGCTCAGAAGATAATACATATGAATACCTTAAGTCTTTCAAACACAACCAGGCATTTTTCTTCGTTGCCAATTGTTGTATAACCATCCATCATAGTGTGATATATGTCTATAGGAGCATCTATACCTTCCTCTTCCATCTCCCTCACTAAGGCCTCAGCTTGGTCCATACTGCCAGTTTGACTTTAATGTAACAAAGAAAAGATAGAAAAACAGAATTAATTAATGATAGTGGCATAACCACAATTCATCTAATATATCGTAATATCACATTAAAAAATTTGCTGACAGAACACAATATATAAAAGAATTGCAAGCATGCTTAAAATAAACTGAAAGCTCATTACTGATATTTTACAAAATTAGTTGTCTCCTAGTTTACACACATAGTAGCGATGAAATCCAAAACTAATTTTACACATTTTCATTTCAAGAAAATGTTTAGTTGGCAAGCACAAAAAGACGGTTCATAGTGTATTAAGCAAGAAGTAGACAATACTAGGCAGAATAAAAAAGTAGCATTCATATGTTCAGCCAACCATGACGTGATTTGAAGGTCATAAAATTAGGAGATCTCTTTAAGATAAAAAGAAAATTACAGTTCACCAAAATGACATTCAATACTCACCAATGAGCATATATAATATTCCCATAAATAATCGCATTCAATGTTCCGTGTCTTTCTTTAGCTTCCTCAAACCAACGATCTGCAGCTCTTCCATGAGAAGACAAATAGCATAAGAAAATGAAAAACAAAAATTTGCTTTTAGTAACAAAACTTATAAAAGAATAGTTGCTTTTTTCCTTTTAAAAAAGCGTGTTCCATAACTGCTTTTCAGAAAATTTTCAGTTACGTTCGGTTGAAAGAAACTTTTACTTTTCCATTTTTCAGGAAAATTGATGAATTTCTAAAATAATATTCTGAAAACGTTGTTTAGTAAACAAAACTTGCTCAAGCTATAGAAAGCCACATGAATGAGGAGAGTGACACCAGAGTTATAATGATAACAAGCATCCAATTTTTATTAGAAATGTGTTTTCTTTTTTCAACTTCTCTTTTTTTCTCATAGTTTTCTAAAAAAATCATTTCAAATAAATGCCAAACAGTGTGAAAAAAGTAAAATTATCTAAAAAGTGGCTCAACTGAACACAAGCTTCAATCTTTTCATATTGTAACCTATTGACATTTAGTTGAGAAGAGTTTTTAGAAAACTTCCTTAAAAAGTTTCTAAAAGTATTGTGAATAGTTTGAGAAAGTGAGAAGTTCAAATACAGCAACTATCTTAGAAAATTCAGATGATGTCAACAACATTATCACTCTCTTATCAACCACCTACCACATTTTAATCACTCCATTCTATAATTATGTCCTTTACTAAACAACTTATTCAAAATTTTCTCATAAAATTGCAGAAAAATGGATCACTTTGCTTAGAAAATGGATAAAGTAAGAATTTCCTTCAACTGAGCATGAACCAAACACTTTTAAAAAATAAAAATTTGTTGATCTGGAAAATAAATGTAGTGTGTATGTAACTGCCCCTCTTAGCTTGCAAGGAAAATTAAAAATATTTAGACTGTTGAACACATAGAAGACAATTTCAATACATTGTTTATTGATCTAGATTTGAATAGTTATTTTAATAACTAATATCAAAAATATTATTTTTTAAGCCAACATTTTCACCCTTTTGAATTCCTCAACTATTTCCTAATGAACTTTGTTTGCTAGGGAAGGGCAAGGGGTTGATCCCAAAAAATAAGTTCGCTTCATAAAGGAATTAGAGCCTTATTACTTCCTTGGCTTACTATTTCCAAAGAATCAAAATGAACTTTGATTCTTAGGAAAGTGTAAACAGTTGATTCCTAAAAGAAAGTTTGTTTCATAAAGGAATTAAAGCCACTCTAGTTATACTAGAGGTAATTGCTCTAATAGAGAGTTAGTTTGAGAATTGGACCATTATAATAATAAGAACCTTGAGAGAGCCACCCCTCAAAAGCCAAATTATGAGAATGGAGAGCTTAACCCTTGTAAACCCCACACCAACCTTGTGGGTGGTCGACATGGGATTTCAAGTTCTGTACGATCATAACATGTAACGCAACAATTGCTCTATTTTCTAGTTCATGTATTGAATAGCAGGATCAAATATTAATATGACGAAATATAGATGGTTAAATAAATAGAAAATACAAGAGAGCAACTTAAAAAATCTTCTGCCAATCAGTAGATATTGGGCTGTGTCATAGTCAACGAGTTCCTTTTTAAATGTCATGTCCATCCCAATCAGCAATATCATTGAGATACTCTTCCGAGTCTATACTAGGAAGACTTTAAGTCTCGAGCTAGTGCTAATAGCTCAGTCTCTAAATTATCTTTTGGCTTCTAGGGCAAGTAACCAGGGAGCTTGGGCTAAGGCAGGGGAAATAACCCAACTCTAAAGAGTAACAGAAAGTGAAATGTGAACCAAAAAATAAAGTGAAACTCTCCTAACTTGGAAGCAAGTAACCCTATAGCACCAGAAAACGAAATGACTTGCAGAGCAAGTAATATCAACCTGGTCCAGACAGCCTTCTCATATCCCCAGTACTTAAAGTTAGGTCAATTGATAAAGGTTCACTATTTTAGAGTCAGGGCTCTTTGCACTTAACTTGCTAGCCAAGCTACCCATTGTTAACTGAAGTTAGTTCCAAAAAGAAGTCCTCAACAAAATCCTTAAGCCAATATAACTAGAATGATATTAAGCAAAAAATTTAATCCCCAGTTTAAGAATAATAATTTAAAGAAAATAAATAATAAAGTTTGCAGTGCCTCGACGTTATCCAGTAATCCATACCTATAGATTATCCGAACCACTAAGGTAATTAGTAATTCTAAAAGAGGAAAGCAAAAATTAAACCTTCAATGACCAACAGCAATTTTTATGGTCTATTCCTTTCAATTGAGACATACAGTGTTGTAAGCAGCAATGTTGCTTCTACTCTTTTTCTTTTTCTTTTTTTCTTTTTTTTTTTACTCCTGTGTGTTGTCAAAGACTTCAAAACAAAGGGTAATCGTCCATGACCTTTCAAATCCTTTAGTTACTTATAAATTTTTTCAAAATAATAATTTTTTTGGTCTATTCCTTTCAATTGAGATATGCAGTAATTTAAGTAAAGTTGCTTCTATTTTTTTCCCCTCCAGTGTGTTGTCAAAGACTTCAAACAAAGGATAATTGTCCAGACCTTTCAAATCCTTTAGCTACATGTGTATTTTTTCAACATAGGAGGATAGTGTTCGGATTAATCTTTTCAAGGGATCCTGACAAACATAACACTTGCAATGTCTCAAGACTGGCAAGTTACCGAAAAGAAAAAACAAAGCACTTCAGTCATTCTGATATCAAACAGGATATTTCTTCCAAAATAAATAATTATTATCGTAAACATAAATAAAAGCTACAAAAAGGAGGATGGAAAGACGTCTGAAGGAAGGGATGTGATTTACTTACTCAACATTGCCAATTTTAGCAAACCCCCCCACGATTATACTGTAAGTCACCAAACTCATATTAATGCCCTCTTGTTTCATTTTCCTGACACATGACAAAGCTTCTTCCATGTCTCTTCCAACTGCATAAGCGTGAATAAGGCTGCATGAAGTAAAACTACTTTAATGTTTGAAGGACCATCTACTGTAAATTACCTCTTAAAACTTCAAGAATCTTAACTAGCTTTGAAATATTTTAATACCATCATTTCTAGAAAAGAAAAAATGCAATAAATTGAACAACCAAGGAGAAGATACAAAAGTTAATGAATTCTATCATTTTATCCATACACTTCAATATTAATTGGTAAAAGGTCATCTCAAATGATAAAAGTAGCAAACAAAATAGTTCACCCTTATCCATTCCATTTGTGTTCTATCAGACAGCTGCACCAAATTTAGGTTGATTTGCATTATATAAAAAATGAAAACCAGAATGAATGACAGTTTCTAAGAAGTTTACTTTGTGTATACATGTGAAGTTGGCTCTATTCCCCTTGCTCTCATGTTCTCAAACGTCTGACGTGCACGATGCATGTCCCCTCGCTTTGCATAATAGTTTACCATCAGACTGTACTCTCTTCTGGAAGGCTATTAAAGGTTAAAATGAAAAGGATTAACACAACAGTTCAATATTATATAACTAACGAGTAGGTACATATAAGCACAATTCAAGCAAGCAAAGTTTCTTCCATTAACTTCAAAAATATAAACACAGACTTGAAATTATTTGGCCTTAAATCTCACAATTATCAAATTTAACGAGCAAGAAAGAGAAATGTACCTTCTCAATCCTCTCAAAAGCAGTGACGACAGCTTGCCAATTCTCCGGATGCGTCTCAAGGACTTTCCTGAAGTCTCTCCTACCCCTCTCTCTTTCGCGGTGCCAATTGGAGCGAAAGGCATCCTGTTCATGCTCGTCGACGCCGTCGGCGATCCACCGAGCTCGCTCCTCTGCTTTAGACTTCAATCTCTTGCCATCATCCAGTTTCACCGTCAGAGTCCTTCCGTGAAATTCCACTCCATCAAACTCCACTGCCTTGGCGGCCGATTTCTCCGCCTCATATAAGATGAAGCCAAACCCCGCATTCTTGTGGGTGGTATTGTGACCTTTAATCAGAATCACATTCTTGATAGGCCCAAATTGACGAAAGAACTCACTGACCTCGTGCTTTTTAATCCAATTTGGTAGATTCCCAACGAAAATCTTCCCCTCCTGGCGGAATTCAGTGACTTGAGTTTTCTGCGAAAGTGATGGGGGAGGTGGAGGTGGCGGTGTCGGCGGCGGTGGAGGAGGTGGAGGTGGAGAGAGTTTGCTGGAGAGACGGAGCTTGGGGGAGAGAGAGTGTGATGGGTTGTTAGTTTTAGAGAGGCTCTTGAGAGGGTTGAAGGGGGCGGGGGCGGGTGCAGGTGGTTTGAGAGACTTGGGACGGCGGAGGTCGGAAGAGTTGGGAGGGTGGTCTGATGGAGGTGGAGGTGTTGGCGATGCTTGGACACAGAAGCGTGAATGTGAGAGTAACAAAATGTTATCCATATCATTCACTACTCCCGCATCATCCACTTCAATTTCGTTTTCTCTTGAGCATGACGACCACTTCGTCGACTATTTACATTTTGTTCAAAATATTTTTAAAATTTTAAATTATTGTATATTCCACCCGTTACTTTGAGTTTGTGGTAAAAAAAAATAAAATTACTTAATTAAAATTTCATATAGTTTTTTTTTTAATCATTTAAAAAAAATTACAATTTTTTAAATGGACTTTTAAAATTTTTTGACTAATATTAAAAAATATATAAAAACAAAACAATCTCGTATAATTGTATAAACGTATATCAAATTATGTTAGAGCTGAGTTATCTGAAAACAAATAAGAAAATTTATAATTTTTGTTTGTTCTGAAACGATGTAGATCCAGAATTGGCTATACGAAAAATGGTAACTGAAAAATATATATATAATTAAATATTTTAATCTCATATCTAATCATATTCATTTAAAATCTTAAATCTAAATCGCCCCCCAAGGCTCAAGATATAAATATATTTATATATAAATAATGATAGTAAAGTATTTTTTGACTTGGTGGTTTTGTCTTTCCACTCTCAAATGGGAGTGGTTCAAATCTTGATAACAACATTTTTAATAAATTCTTTTATTCTTTATTTTATTTTATTTTAAAAAAAATTCCATTTCATAGATATAATATATTTTATATTTTCAATTACTTTTTTATATTTTTATTTTTAGTATTATGTTATTAAATTTTATAAATTTAAAAAATAATTAATTAAAAATTATTTCAAAATCACTTATAAAATATTATTAAATTTTATAAATTTAAAAATTATTAAATAAACATAATAAATTATAAATTATATAATAAATATATATTATCTGCCAATTCCATGTATTAATAAATTTACATTTAATCCTATAAAAGAGTTTTGTAATCCCTTTTCTAACTAATTTTAAACTTTTAATAGTATTTGATATAAAAAAATTAAATTTTATACTTAAACTGTAGAAAATTTATATATTTTTTTTTAAAAAAAAATCACCAATTTCAAATAGCATAGCATTAATTAAGATAATACTTATATCCTACTTCCTCCATTTTTTAAAATCGCTATACTTTCATATGTACAGTTTTCCATGCTTAACTTTAACGGTAAATATTTTTAATTATATAATTAAAAATTATGAGAATTTTACATTTAAAATATAGACGTTAAGACAAACAAAATAAGATCACACTTGACTATATTTTTTTCTTATAAATAAGGATTGATGAATAGTATTTGAATAATAAGTATAGCAATTAAAAAAAACGGAGGAAGTATTTTTTAAAAATTTACTAAAAATATATTATACCGTACCGCGGGGCGCTGCCCCGCACCCGTAAATAATTTATCTTATATTTGACCCCCCTAACCTCTTTGGGCTAGCTCCGTCCCTGCACCACGTCAAACTAAAGTCGCTTCTATCACCTAATCATCTACGGACGTTCGTTATTCTCACCTCGTGACCGATAGACGTTTGTTATTCTAATTTCGTCACTGCAACGAAATTCATTGTATAAGTAGAACACATTAAACTATATGTATTTAGTAAAGATAAGTGATTAAACATTTTAAGAGTTCTTAAAGTATATATCCAATAATGACTTATGGTTATTTATAAGAAATGTTGGAGTCGCTCAATTTAGAGGACTATATATTAATAGTGATTAGATAAAACATATATTCCTTGAGCTTTTCTACCCTCGTGAGCTTTAAGAATCCAAATATATTAATGTGGAACAAATTCGATCCTCGAATAATTTGACTAATTTATTAATAATAACTTTATCAACTTTTTTTTAATTAGTTTATAGAAGGTGTAGTCACAGAAACACATATAATCATACACATTCATCTAATAATTCTAAGACATGCATTCACAATTCCATATAAATAAGAACATGAATAGAGGCAGAGAAGAAGAAAATCACTACCGGATAAGATTCTCAGTTCACCAATTAAATGCTACCGAATCTCCTTCTTTTCTTGTATGTATTTTTCTACGTGTGAGAGTTTCTTTCTGATCGTTTTTTTTTCTTCTGTCTAACCACAACTTGAATGTCTCTTGTGTTTTCTTGAACTTGAAAACACAATCCAATGAGGGAGCAGTTTCAACCCCACTGGGAACTGCTCCCAACCGCAATGCTAATGGGCCTTTTGGATGGATTACTAATCTTACCCCAAAGCCTAATTCCAAAAGGATGGAATAAGAAATGTCACGTCCATTAACTGGGGTTAAATAAAATTTATTTTGTTATTTGACTGATTTTGTAAATATTTTTTAAATAAAGTAATATTTTGAATTAGAAAAATTTGATGGGCTCATCTAAAGTTTTCCACTACTAGGATGAAACCTAGGTTAATACCCTTAGGAAACATACAACCGCCACAACCAATGCTTTTTTTCTCTCTCAACTCTGAAAACTCAAACACAGAAACTTGCTAGCATTGTTTCTTTCGATCACTATTTTTATTTGTCCATTGTTCCATTCGTTTGCTCTGTCATTTTGAAGGTTTCTTTTGAATTGTTATTCGAGTCTTGACACTGGATTTTGAAGGTAAATTTGTAAGTGTTATTTTGAGTTAATCAATTCATTAGACTCAGAGTTTCAACGTTTGTTCTTGAGTCTACTTTTCAACGTCTATTCTGTCCACAAGTTGTAAACCTTAACCTTCGACTTTCTGATGTTGTTTGAGTTTGTTATTGATTTTAGTTTGTCAGTTGTTTAGGCGACAGAACTGGTGACCGCCAGCCGGAGTAGTCATGTTGTTGGATTAACATATTTTGGTTAGTAGCCATGTTTAAGCCTCACTTATGTATGTTATTGTTTGTTTTGTGCTGCATTAATCTGGACAAAATCTAAAGTATAAGAAACCTGAATCTGAATCTGTGACATGTTTAAATGCTTTTGTTCATGCTATTAGCATTACTGTTATATCATTACTATATGCACTGTTGTAAGTATCTGTTGAATGTTGTAAGACATAATCTGTTATAATCTGAAAACTAAGCCCTGTATGAGGTATGATGGCGATAGGACCAACATAATGTAGGGACAGATGTATATATCGATACGTGAAAATATACAAGCCTTGACTTGTCTTCTAGATGTGACGACATCAAACTTTGTCTGAGGTCTCTGGACTATTTTCTAAAGCTTTGCTCACTTCGTCTGAAGTCTCTGACCTATTTTTATTTATGTTCCTGATTTCATTATTAAACTAAGGACATGCAAACACTCTGAAATCTGTGGTATGATAGGCATGTCAATAATAATTTGAAACATTCTGGCATATAATGTGCACTCTGAAATCTGATACAATCTAAGTATATAATCTAGCATTAAGTTCTATAATCTACATGATAATTTGATATACTCTAGCATATATATGTCATTCTCTGTAAATCTGATGTAATCTAAGCCTAATAAGGCAGAATACTTTGAGATTTGATGTATTCTGGACAAGAAATCTTGAGTATGTGAAGAACTATTGTGTTTGTATTGATGAATCTGAAGTAAACTGCTTGCCATTATTAGGTTAATATATTGCCTTCAAACTAGATTGTTGCCTAACTAGTTAATTTGAATAAGACTTTAAAAATTGAAGTTAAAACGGATTAGACTTAGAATAACAATCAACTATTGCGTAAGTTCGTTTGGCGAAATCTCACTGAACAGTTTAACCATCGCCAGAGAGTCTCGCTAAGACTTAGGCAATACTTTTTTCAGAAGTTAAACTCTCGCCAAATGTTTCGCCAAGTTGTTGGCGATGCCCTCCCCAAAATTAACCTTTCGCCAAGTTGCTTCGCTAGTGGTTAGACAATGTTTCCTCAGATTTTAACCCTTCGCCAAGATGTAGGCGATACCTTGAACAAATTGTTGAACTTTTCCAAATTGCCTCACCCAGTGTTGAATGATACCTTATTCCTTTGACAAGTATCACCTATCAATCTCGCCAGAATTCAGGCGACAATTTCTTCTTTTATCAGCTATCGTTAAGCATCATCGACATTAACTTTCTCAAAATTCAATTATCGCTGGTTTCATCGCCAACATTATGACACTACTTTTACCTATCGCCAAAACTATCGCTAAACTCCTTTCATTTTTCAATTTTCTTTTTAACTTATTCTTCTTAAAATTTATTTTCCGAAAAGTTATTATAAGTATGATTCGGACTTAAAATGAGGTTTTAAAACCCCTTTTGTGTATAATCAATCTGTGTAGCCATTTTAGGTGGTAGAGTACCTACTTACTACTCAATAATGAACCTAGGTAGCTTTAGATCAATTCAGAGCTGTTTGATCTCATTGGTACTTCTAGGTTTGCTTCTGTTTAAGGCAACTAGCATGTCAAGTAAGTTGCATTTATTGCGTGTTCATGCTAAATTATTAACTTAAGACGCATTATGTGTATGGATGTTGGGTATTGACTTACTAACCCGACATTCGATAGTCTGATCTTGTTATTTCTTCATTTTTATTTTATATATTAATTTCTTGATCGGGACGGAAAATACTGAGTTCAGATAGTTAGGTGGAGTAGTAAGGATACACACACATATCACTCCATGCATTAGTTCCAACATTGATTTTCAGTTTTTCTTCTGCTCACATTTTGTATTGGATTTCTATTTATTACATTATTTCAATTGTTTTGTATTCAGTTAGTTTAAGAACAGTTGCTCATTTAATTTGTATTTCAAAAATGTTTTTTCATTAAACTGATCGAAATTCTTTTCAGTTTTGAATATATACATACATATATATATTCACTCTATTACTTTATCCATAAAATCGTCCGTTCGTCTGTCTTTTATGGGTGTTCGTCCGTTCGTCCGTTCGTCCGTCTTTTATGGGTCTTTGCATTCCTATATCCATCTATCTGGTGGGGTGCTAGCTCTCACATAAAAACTCTCGAATGATTATATTTATTATTATTGGATATCACATCTGACTTCCAACCGTATTATTTTTCTCTTATTCCAATTTTTTTCCTCTAAATTCTTTAAATGTTTTTAACAAAATATATAAATGATGAAAATTTAGAAAAGAATATCTTAATAGTATATTAATTTTCACATTTTTAATCATCGTGTAATGATATTAACATGATGTAACAAATGGATCTAGATATGTGTAAATTGGATCCGTCACCGGGCTCTATAAAAGACGATAATGTGAAAATAAAAATTTAAAATATTAAATATTAAAAATTAAAAAACTAATACAAACCTCCCGCTACAAAATTAAATAAAAAAATAAAAATAATTCCACACAAAAAAAAAAATTATGACCTTATCTAAACCTTTCATGATTCTAACTGTTTCATGTGACATTTTGAAAATAAAAGTGTTTCTCCTCAAGCCTATCCACTAGTAGACCCGCACAACCTCTTCATAACCCATCCTACAAACCATCTTCGTAACTCATGATGCAAATTTTTGCATAAATTTATTTTGTCTTAGAATGGCTTTTTGATTTTGAATGGCTTTTTAAACCAAGAACTCCTAAACCTCTGAGCAGATTGTTGAATGGCCGCTGTATCACCTTGTTCGATATCATAATCATTGCCGTCAACATTGGATAGATGACTTTCCTCCTCAATTATTGTTGTTCCATAACACAACCAAGCTAATATGAAAACAGAGGAGAAGATTATCTGACCAAGAATTACTCTTGACTGGCTTGTTATTCTTGCATAACTCAGAGCTAATAATATAATCCACAGAAGGATTATTTCCCAAATAATTACTTTTTGTTGGGCACTAGAAATCTGCATGATCTTTTCTATCGGTACGAGTATCTATTCAATAATCTTGAATGACAGAATATTTGAAGTAATCAGTATACACAGAGATGAATATATAGGCTCATGAATACTCCGATTAAAAATAGGTAATAGTGGAATTACAAACTAACAAATCCTATTCTTATGAGGTAAGGATAAAAATAAAAATTTTATTTATATAATAAAATGTATTATTTATTAATTATTATTATTATTATTATTATTATTATATTATTATTATTATTATTATTATTATTATTATTATTTATAAATTGGTAGAGTAGATAGACACTAACGTGATGTTTTATATCTACAAGAAGATAAGCTATCTCACGACATTAGCCATTGACGACCAAATTAGTTATGGGCAGATGAAGATAGAGATTGATGACTGACCTTTATACTATTTTAATGGCTAAAAAATAATACAGACGGTTGAGGGAAGGCGAGGGTAGAGCAGAGGCAAGCACGCGCCCGTCGGATGTCAGCACGTGCCGGCCTCCTGTCCACCTGCTTTTATAGCCCCATCCTCATCCGCATCATCATCATCAAGATTTGATGGAGAAGGACTGTGGTTTCTGGGTGCTGAGACCTCTCATGCACTTGCTCTTACCACTCTCTGTTCACTGGATTGCGGAGGAGATGACTGTTTCCGTCCTCGTCGACGTCACTACGACTGCTCTCTGTCCTGGCCTCTCCTCTTGTTCTGAGGCTATCTATATCACTGGTCTTCAACAAACCGTACTTAGCTCCTTTCCCTTCTCATTCACTCCATTGTTAATTTGGCATTTAATCATTCATTCAATTGATGAATTAGCTTTTAGTAACTTATGGAAACAGTTTCTGTTCCTAATTTTAGACAACCATTAATATGTAAGTGAACTATTCAATTACTAACATCTACTCTCTGATACTTCAACATGTGTGAAAGGATTTGATAATAGATGGAGTTTGATCATCAAAAATATTTGATTAAGCATTTTTCCTTTTATAGGTGGTTGGAGTTTTCAAAATGGTGGTACTTCCTCTTCTGGGTCAGCTTGCTGATGAGTATGGGCGTAAACCATTGCTACTTCTCACTGTCTCTACAACAATATTCCCTTTTGGTACGTCAAAACAACTTAATTGGTTGTGGTATGAGGAACTCGTATGAGTAATACTGTAGATATATTGCTCATCGCATCAAGAGTTTCAAATGAAAGTGTGAAAAGTAAAATCATGCAGGTTATTGCAACTATTTTGTTTGTTTGACTGGATCATTTTTGTTTTGCAGCTTTACTTGCTTTTAATCAGTCCAAAGAATTTGTGTACGCCTATTATGTGCTTCGCACAATTTCATATATTATAAGTCAAGGGAGTATTTTCTGTATTGCCGTTGCTTATGCGGTAAGGTCCGATCCTCATTTATTGATGATTCCTAATATCCTAAATATGCAATTGGAGATTCAAATTTCTCTCATCTATTCAGGCAGATGTTGTCGAGGATAGCAAAAGGGCTGTGGCGTTTAGTTGGATTACAGGCTTATTCTCTGCTTCTCACGTGTTAGGAAATTTATTAGCACGTTTTCTTCCTGAAAAATACATATTTTTGGTATGTAACTAAGATGAACCTTAACTAACTATGAAGATCATTTCAACTTCCTTCTATGTGTAATCAACTTTTAATCTCTCTCTTATGTTGTTCTGTTTCAGGTTTCAATAATTCTCTTGATTTTTTGTCCTAGTTACATGCAACTCTTTTTGGTTGAGACAGTCCAGCCTGCTCCAACGAGAGATCAAGAATCATCCTGCTTGACCAAGGTTGTTAAGGTTATTGATAAAAGATACAGATCAATGCGAGATGCTGGAATAATAGTTTTTAGCAGGTAGTGGTACTTCCCATTTTTCCTTGAATTAACGAGATATCAATTAATATTGTTTTATTGTAAAAAATTTTAATTTGTCAATTAATATTCCTGAATTTTCTCTTTCCAGTCCAACACTAAGGGGTATTTCATTCGTTTCCTTCTTCTATGAGTTAGGAATGTCAGGCATCAGTGCTGTCTTATTAGTAAGTTCTCTTCTTTACATGAGATATATATGTGTACTTATAATCAATGTGGAGATACAAGTGTTCATGCATAATCTTATTTGTCTAATTTTGTGGATCTTAAGTCCGATGCTTATTAAAAATTGTGTGAAATATGATTAAATTTGTTACTTTTAGACTACAACATGGTGCACCTAAGGTTTAATTTCCAAAATTTTTAAGCTAATTTAGAAAGAAGTGTCGCTTTACATTATTCATAGTTGGTGGAAATAGTATTAGTCATTTGGATTTGAGAAAATAATTTGACTTTCTATTTTAGTTGTAATAGATCGTTTTATAACTACTTTTGCAGTATTATCTCAAAGCAGCTTTTGGTTTCAACAAGAATCAGTTTTCCGAAATTCTAATGATGGTTGGAATAGGTTCAATCTTTTCACAGGTGAGTGGCCTTTAGTAGTGACGGGGATGTTAAATGTTTTATTTGTGTAGATTTTCAACAATACATTACAAGTTGTTTAGTGAAAAATTTGATCTTCACTTGCAGAAATGCAGATTTTTTGAAAATTTTGCATCCGAAAATTACCTTTTCTTCTGTCTTTGCTACTAGATTTTGTTGCTTCCCCTTATCAATCCATTTTTTGGAGAAAAGATGGTACTATGCATTGCGTTGCTTTCGTCAATCGCTTATGTAAGTTGTTGTACCCTCATTTTCCAGAAATAAATAATTAAATTTAAGAACAGGAGAAAAATCTAAGAAATTTCTTTCTCTCTGCAGGCATTGCTCTATGGCCTGGCATGGGCATCTTGGGTATGTACTTGTATATTGCCATTCTTGTCTCATTCTTGCCTTGCATTATGTTTCACTGCATAGATTGATAGGAGGATGATTGTCGTCAAGTTCACATATTGAACATCTCAATTTACTATATGTATATCTGCCGTGAAAAATCATGTATGATGGATTCGATTGCTCTATAACATCATTTTGAACATCACTTTGGTATATTGACCGTTACACAATTTAAATTGTGATGAAATTCAGAAGCATTTCAATTTATTTACAACTGAGTGGATGGGTGGTGAAAGATTTGGGTATTTAGTTGTGATTTTAATAGTTGGATGTAGTTTTAATATTGGAAGTAGGCTCAATAGTCTATTTTTATTTTATTTTTAATGAAATAGCAAGTTTACTGGAAGTCCTTCCATCATGCAGGTACCTTATCTAAGTGCATCTTTTGGTGTCATTTATGTCCTCGTGAAACCTTCTGTAAGTGCCTTCTTTCTTTGCTGCCCTTATGTGTCTTCATTCTATTTTCTTATAATGTGAATATGCAAGGGTAAGGATCATTGACTTCAGTTTTAATGATTAACTGGATTGATGTTCGAATTTGCAGACTTATGCCATCATTTCGAAAGCATCAAGCTTAAACAATCAGGTTTGTCGTAAGAATTGTTCGGTTTGGTTTTAATGTGTGAATATGAAAATCATTTTTGGGTTCCACAATTTTAGTTCTCTTATTTTGGTTAGTATCTTCATTTTAAACCTCTATTTTTTCTGCTGGTACATACAGAAGTAATTGTTATAAATGGTGCATTGCATGAGTGGAGAATTTTTTGCAATAAATTTCCTATGTGTGCAAGTGGTACAATTAATAACTATGAATATTCAAATGATACTTCTGAAAATCTTCCATACAGTTGAATTTTCTGTAAATGACATCTTGTCCTGTTTTCACATGTTTATACAGGGAAAAGCACAAGGATTTATTGCTGGTGTGCAAGCAATAGCAAGCTTATTGTCACCAATTGCAATGAGTCCATTGACCTGTAAGTAATCTATTATTTCCCCTGAATTTATCAATTCAGTTCAAACAACTTTAATTTCTATATAGTTAATTTTTGAAATTGTCTATCAGCATGGTTCATATCCGGCCATGCTCCTTTCAGCTGTAAAGGTTTCAGTATTGTCGTCTCATCTCTATGCATGGTAATTCATGGCTCCCTCTCTTGTTACAACATTTATTTGGGTAACTAATTGCATTTATATACTATTTTGATAAATGAAGTTAATTTTTTATTTTTAATTTTTCCATAGATGGTCGCTTTTTGCATCGCATGCCTTCTCAAAACAGATGGAACACCAAATAATGACAGAAAGGAAGACGTTGAATCTCCACTTTTAACTGAAAATTGATTGTTCATCCCACAGATTTGTAGATTAGTTTACATCTAGATTTTTTTCATTACTAGTGAGCTGCTAGGCTGATATGCTAGTGTAAATTTTAGGTGTAGTAAGTTATGTGGTGAACATCTTATAAAAGAAGGGAGGTCAGTTTTACCTGCCATATCCAGAAACTGTTTTGATATATAGGTTATAGAATAAATAAAACTTTTTTTTTTTTTTTTGGCTAACTTGTTATATCATATCCTAACATGAGTATATTTAGAGCATTGTTTATTTTTAGTTTTCAGATTTTACATTTTTCAAGCCTTTTAAATATTTTTGTCAATTGGCTTAATGTAGTTTCTGGTCATACCATTCCACCTATTCTCCGGACTGTAATAATGTGCTAACCTCTTGCAATGAACCCGTGTGACTAGCCACAAGAATAGGTGGTCCAAATAACCCTCCTAATCCTTTACTTTGTAAACATACATTGCCTGCTTTAAGATATTTTTAACCTACAAAATTTCCGAATGTTTTTCTTCATGGGGTTGATAACAAAATGTGTGGGCAACACTAGGTTACATAACATTTTCTGAGTGCCTTATGCTTCTATGCTAGTATGATACCCCCTTAGCCACCTTATGAATCATTCCCACTTCTTGTTACATTCTTCTCCAATGCTAGATGAAGTATCTGGCGTTCTCATCTGCTGTCACAGTAGAATATAGGAAACCTTGTGTGTAGGTATTTCAGTTCAGGCTATTAGTTTCATGAATGCGTTCTCAGGCTTGATTGTGTCGAAACCTAAGAGAACTTAACAGTCCAGTGCGGAAACTCATGATACCTTGTTTCGGAAGTAGTTCTAGCACCTTAAGCTGAACCTTGAGTGTGGAGTGACCATGGTAACCACATATCAGAAGAATTGAAAAGATCAAAACGACAGAGCCGATGGCCTCAATCACTAGAATTCTGTCTTGATGCTGTAAGATTGCCCATATCCCTGAAATAAACGCACCCATCATGGCCATCATCGCACAACTTGAGAGATAGTAACCCACAACCATTCCCAGGAAATGTTTCATTGTCTGATTGGGTAAGAAAACCAATTGAAACAGATGAAAAAAGACACGAAACAGAACAAACAATACATTATTTTATTGCCCCATGCTCCTGAAAGCTGATAAAATTGCAGTACCCTGATGGGGTCCTAAATCATTTATCAATCCTCCTGGAACAGTTATGCCTGCTGCAAACGAAACAGTTGCTATCAATGTGGATGCTAACAGGTTGTTGTCTCTTAATCTGTTAGCATGAACTGCCACTCTTGTTTTCTTCCCATCTTCATTTCTGCCATTGTCATGTTCAGTGATTCTGGGACGAATACCTGACATGATTTTGTTTTTCTTTAGTCTCCAGGAATAAAGTTCTGGATACCAAGTAAATGAGTTTGATTTCGCCATAATGTCTGCGGCGTTAAGGTTGTCATGGTTGAAGACAAGCTTATCGACTAGATGGACATCTTCAAAAATGAAATATGTGATACTGCTCCCCATGTGTGCAGCTTGAAGGAAAGGTGTGTTTCCATTCAGGTTTTTCTTATTTATAAGGTTTCCGAGGGTAGGATTCTGGAAAGCAAATTTGACAGCTTTATCACTATTGCTTGTCAATGAGAAGTGAAGAACGTTCCAGCCTTTCGTATCTACTAATTCGGAACAACCTGGACAAGTAGATATAAGTTGTTGCATTGTGTTTATTTTGCCAGCAGCAGCTGCGACATGTAGAGCTGTCTTTCCTTCATCATCAGACATATAAGCTGCATCTGTATCTTTTGTAAGTAACATCTTCAGAATCTCATTGTTCCCAAATTTTGCTGCAAAGTGAAGTGGTGTCCATCCTTGTCTATCTTGTTTGGTACTGCAAATACTTTCTTCTGCCAACAACAGTCTTACCATTTCTAAAACAAAATCAACATTATAATACTTGTCCGAATCTATTTTTTTTTTTTTATAGAAAGCTAATTAGACCTTTAAAAAGTTTCATACCTTTATCTTGACGAATGACAGCTACATGCAAAGCCGATCTGCCACAAGGTCCACCATCTGCTGGTGAAGCACATCTCCTTAAAATCTCCTCCAACACCTCCAGGAACCCTCTCTCGGCAGCCAAGTACAGGGGAGTTTCATCTGCAGAATTAGTCTTATATACTAAACATGGATCTTCTTTGATCAACAAACTCACCACATGAAGGTAATTATAGCGAACAGACTCATGCAAGGCTGTGTCTTTAGCATCATTTACCATCTCCAGCATCAGCCTGGTAGGCTGTGTAATCCCTTGCTCTTCATGGACCTGTTTATTACATTCATCAAGAATGAACTTGGCTATATCATGGTGTCCGTATCTGGCTGCAATATGCAGCAACGTTTCGCCTTCTTTATTCGCCTGCCATAGTATATCCGGACACAATTCAAGCACCCATCTGATGAAACTAAAATTATTGGTTCTCCTGAAGATTTCCTTTCCTGATGATCTGGCTGTAATGTAGATATGGAGGACTGTGTTACCGTTTGGTGACCGTATTTTGTTGATAACCTTTTTGTGCTGCTCCAAGGCACCAATGTCACCGCGCTGTGCTGCAGAGTACACTGAATCAACTAACTTGTATTGATTCCACGGACTATGACCAGCTGCGGCCATTGCTTAGCTCTATCTAGCTCTCTTTTTGATAGAAATATGGAATTAGTTCGTTAGCACAGAAGAAGCAGATGCTACAATCACTTATTCCGTGTATAAAAAGTCAGGGATGATATTGTTGTATTTGAAAAAGTTGTATGAGTTCATAATCAATCATTAAATGAATGCATTCATTTTTCAAAGTAAATGGTAGGGGGAGAGGACTCCATTGGATGAACTAGTGTAAGGCGTAGATGATAGAGGAAATATAGGATAATGCTTTGACCATTTTGATGTCAAATGTTGGTCAATTTGTGAAGGTGCTTCTAATTGTAAAATAATTATTTTAAGGTAATAAATATTAATTATATTTTAAATTTATTTAAACACTTTAATATTAATTTTGTTATATATAATAAAAATATAGATATAATTAACAATTTATCTCTTTATAAATAATTATTTATTAATCACTAGCAGTATTAGATATACATATAAGTTAGATCTTCAAATAGATTAGCCGTCTACAATTTATAGATTCGCAACATGGAAGGTATGGTGTGATGGGAGCATGAGGG